>JANHFL010009212.1:55766-73649 GCA_032468155.1 Oxyrhabdium leporinum | reverse complement strand
ATCCCGTAACCGCCCGCGCGGCCGCATTCTGCACCAGTTGAAGTTTCCGGATGCTCCTGTTAGGGAGCCCCATGTAGCTGAACCAGTATTTTAGTTTGTCCAAATAATTATGTTTCTCACAAAATAGATCATGATTTCAGAGGGTACCAGAAAATACCTCTGATTCCACAGCCAAGCAGCAAATGAGCCAGAAAAAAAGAGCCATTTCATTTGGTGTAATAAGGTGCAGACCTAGAAACCAGGAACTAGTCCTGCCTTAGGCACGAGTACCAGCTAGGTGATTTTGGGCCAGTCATTCTCCCTTAGACCAATTTACCTCACAAGGTCATTATTGTGGGGAAAATGGGAGGAGGAAGGAGTATTATGTATGTTCACTGCCTTGAGTTATGGATATAATAATAAAGGTGGGATAAAAAAAATCTAAAAACAAGCAAAAGTCCCATCATAAAGATGTTAAGGCATTTATGGGTTTCTAGCATTCAGAGGCAATAACCATAATCATTCTTCCATGTATGAATGGCATAGAAAAGACCAAGGAAATAAAAACACACATTTGTCTTTGAACAAATTTTTCACTTGGGTTCTCATTAATCTCGGAACAACCACTTGTTACACTGAGGTAAGCAATAGCTTTCCACAAAAGAAATGTTCTACATGTGTAAATGCATAGCAGGTAGAGATTTAGAGTCTATTTCCTCAGAGTGCTGCTTGTGGATAGTAGAATGTCAATCAATGCTGGAAATAGTAAAGCAAAAAACATAGTTGCATTGCCTGGCCTAAGAAACAGAAATAAAGCAGGAGAATAGTTTATCAGTTTCTGCCAATCCATAATTGCTAATACTGCATAGTTTTCAAATAAGCAAACTACACTTATACACATGGACATTGCCAGACAGCATATACAGAAACCAAATTGACTGTATTATTGGTGGAAGGAAGTAGAAAAGGTTAGGTATAATGGCAAAAACAAGGTCAAAAATTGGACAATGAAAAAGTGGAATACAAAGAATATTAATGCCTTTGAACTTTAGTGTTGGAGAAAACACCAGAGAATTTCATGAATCGTTAAGGAAACAAATAAGCAGATGGATCATAGAACCAATTAATTCAGAGTTCTCACTTCAGCCACAAACTATCAGCCAACCAACCACATATTATCCTATTTTGGAAACATTAGGCAAAGGATTATCTCTCTGAATAACTTTATAATGCTTGGGAGGGTGAAAAAGAAGAGGAAAATAACCAGCAGTGAGATGGGTGTGATGAGGCATCCTTGGAACACCTGAACAGCCAAATTGAACCTAAATCATTTTGAAGAAGGGTGATGTAATCAGTAAGAGTCAGCACCTACTTGATGGCCATAATCAATCAATCAATCAATCAATCAATCATTATTAGTTCTGGAAATCTTTTTGGGTACTACTGTATTGGGAATGTTTGGGGAAAGCCTTTATTTCTTCTTTATTTAATCGGGGCCACTTAAGAAAACAGCTTGATTTGAATGAAAGGCCTTAAAACTAATTTCTATAACAAAATTACTTCTATTTATCGTACATGAGGATTTGGGGCAAGACAGAAAATGTGTGCGTAGAGTTGGACACGACTGAATGGATAACATCATCATCAATTTTGCTTAAGAACCGACCAAGTAAATACAGTTTTATTTTTTAACACCCAGGGGGCGCAATGGGATTATGCAACAGTCAGCGAAAGCGACTTTTGCCTTTTTCCAAACTTTTAAGATAACAAAAGGAAGTGGGATTTTGAAGTAAAGGGATTTTAACAAGGCAATATGGCAAGGTCAAATGACTGACTTTTTTCGTGGATCGACTTTTCATGGACTAACCTTCTCGCTCTGCAACAGGTAAATTTCCATGCAAGTCTCTTTAGCTTCTCACGTCGAGTTTAACTTCCCTCCCGCACGTGTTTTGGGGAAGTTGTGGGGTGTAGAAATTCTGCATTGATCCCATTTTCCAACAAAAAGCTGCATTTTCTTTTCTTTACTGTAAAGCAGGCTTATCCACCCGCAGCCGGGAAACTATTTTATGTCCAGCAGTGGCTTGATGAAATGCATATTATAATTTTCTGTTCATACACATATTTGTGGACTAATATTCTCTAAATTTAGGTATACGTTAGCTTAAGTGAAAGTCCATGGTATTATTAAAGACAATAGGAAAATTTAGGAAAATTTATACTGTATAACTTTCTTAAAATTTTACCTGTGGGAAAACTGTTTAGTATTGTGACCATGTTATGAGGAAATATATCAATTGCACATATCCCATTTATCTATCTTTATAAACCTTGAAACTAAATAAGAATGTAAATTATTACATAAATATTAAACATAAATTATCCTAGATATATTTCTAGGAAATATGCCCCATTGAAGACAGTTGAAAACATGTAGATTGGACTGTTTTGTTTACATAATCAATTATTACAATCCTGTCTATACTTAACAATATATCTCATTTTTTGATCAGCTTGTTTCCAGTAATATACTGCATAGTATTCCTGTCTAAAAAAAAATATCGTGACAAGTAGAAATTTACTGAAACTGCAGATGCTCTATTTCTAATAAAAACCTAAACATTTTTCTTTAGTATATGTCACAGTATATAAGTAGACTATTAAAAATAATTGCCGTTTACCCCTCCCAATTTTTTTTTAAAGAAAAGGTAGCAGATATAAAAATGCAATGCTAAAAATAGATTTAAAAAAATCAATTTAATGGAGAAGTTCTTTCTGTCTTTCAGAGATTCATGGCACATGGTTGGATTTCACTTGGTACCTCTTGTGCTGATGAAAGAGAAGTTGGGCAGAGTGGCTGCTTGTGATGTGTGAGGCTGTGTTACACATATGAGCCATTGTGTGAAGTAAGGAGAGTGTGTGTGAGTTGAATCAATACCGATTGCTGTTTTGCAACTAGCTTTCATAATACTGGTAATACAGTTCTCTCAGACTCCAGTGGTACTTTAGGATGTGTGTAAGACTGGAGACTTAATGATTTTCTATTAAAGATTGTAATCACAGCGGTTTAAAAAAATCATACAAAGTTTTAAAAAGATATAAAAATTTTAAAAAGGGTAGAGGTACAGAAAAGAAAGAGAAAGAAAAGTAAAAATATAGCAAAGAAAAAATAGAAATATATAAGGTGATTTTCACTTTCATCATAACAAATATAAACAATTTTAGCAACTTGCCATCTTCTATATACAAATATATAACAAATGTTCTTTTCTTTCCATATCCCATCTCTTACTTGCAATCAAATCCATAAAGCATTGTCACTATAAACAAATCCATAAATCCTAACATCTTTTAATTCAATATATCATTGTAGCAATACAGATTGTTTTGACAGAATGAATATAACTAGCATTGTAGTCATCTTTCAGTCACTTTGCCCCTTATAATCCTGCCATATCTTTATTTAATGTTCTTTTGTGTGCTTTGAAATGTGTTTGTAGATTTTTAATAAGGTTTACGTATTATTTTGTTTTGTTTTCTTAATGCAACTTTTAATCTACTGTGTTGCTCTTAAAACCCCTTTTGTTCCTATAAGGAGAAACAAGCACATCTAATTGGATGCTCCAAACATTTCCTTTCTTCCCGTTTCCTCCAATGTGATTATCTTATATCTACTATACTTGCCGTATTGCAAGTAACTTAATGTTAATTGATTAATAATCCTGTCACATTTTCTCACTTTTAGACAAAGCATACCTATGCAGAACATGATTTTTTTTAAATAACCTAGTGATTAGTTATGGAAAAGAACCAGTGGGGTTTCCCTCTGGTAAATGCTTAATGCAGGTTTTCTCAACCTTGGCAACTTTTAAAATATGTGGACTTCAATTCCCAGAATTCCCCAGCCACACATCTTAAAAGTTGCCAAGGTTGAAAAGCACTGGAGACACAGGAATTCTGTTTGCTGAGAGACCCTGCTTTAAACTTAAAAATTTCTAAGCCATATTCACTCACCAACCAACCAACCTGCAGTTTAAATGTTTGTATAAAAGTGGCTGAGTTTATTTTAAGCCAGTAACGTTATTCAGGATCCTATGAAATATCAGGTTGAAAGGGACAGTTTATGATCTCCAATCAACCAATCATTTAGGTCATTAACAGCCTCATTACCGAAAACCAGGCTGGAAAAGGAGGAGCCTTCATTTCAGTTTCTCCTACCCCCCCCCCCCAAAAAAAAACACCAACCAATTTGCAAACTTTTCTGGAACTCTGCCATCATCAAGCTGGCTTCCTTCACTTTTTTCCCCCTTATTTTTAAATTGCAGACATAAATTTCAAACATATTACTATGAGTCATTGGCAAGATAGGCCAATTCGTCTTTGAATCCATTTGGTTCTCTTTCACAGATGACTTTATTTTTAGTAATCGAAAGAAAATGGAAAAGCAGGCTTCTTAATTTGTTTCATTTCTTAATTTCCTGTATGAAAGTCACAGCTACTTTATAAACTAGTCTTTTCCATACAAAATCTCCCCTTTTTTAAAAAAATAATAATCATTTTTGAAGCTTTGAGATGCAGAAATGCCAGGGGATTTAAATTGACTGGTGTCTCTTTAAAAGTTCCCAGTTCCGTGTTATAAAAATGTAGAAGGAAATGGTGTAATAGCTTCTTCCCATAGGAGCTTTAAATAAGGCACTTTCAGCTTTTGTGCATTTAACAACTATTTTAAAGCAAACATTGTAGAGAATCAACATTACTCAAGTTTGAACTGTTTCCCTTGATCACTTTTAAAATTAAAAATGTGAGCCCCTCCCCTTCCTTTGACACTAAACCTAAAGATCTAAAAATGTTTTAATGGATATTATACAACTTTCAGAAACCTCTAGTGGTTCCTTGCCCTGGGTACAAGTGCTTGGTATAAGTCATCAGGATTAAATGGTGATGTGATATTCACTGTATGGCTTATCTCTCAACGTGTGATGCACAGAAGATCTAAAATGCATTCAAATCGAGTGTTCGTTTGCTCTTAAGTCATCCTCATTCAAATGGGGGTAGTGATGATTCACCACCTGCATTGAAGTCAGTACAGAGGGCTTTAGTTAAGATCTTAGTTGTCTTAATGAGGTTCTGCTTCCTTTAACGTGTATGATTCCCCTAACCATGGAGTTAATGAGAGCGGATGCCCATACCATCCACCCCCAGACAGTCTGCCACATGCATAGAGCTAACTCCAAAGTGGTGGTGAAGTACCCTCCAGTATTCCCACTCCCTTTACCCTTTACCCTGCTAATTATTCAGCCTCTTATGACCCTCCTGTCTATCTCTTTTATCCTGGCCTCTATGCCTATTCTCCTTGGCAGACACAGCTGAGCCAATGAAGAGTGCAAAGGAGTCCCTCCATCTGCCACTTTCTATGTATGCCCCCACTCTAAATAAAAATAAGGGTCATTTTTCTGGATCACACACCAGGGCCACGACAAATGAGTCCCACAGGCTTTGATGCCTATGTTTGGACACAAGCAATTATCTCTAATTATTGTTTTTCTTTTCAGTTTGCCCAACATTAAAGAACCCTGCGAAGCAGCTTTAAAAAGGGGGCTCAGGAGAGTGAATAATATATTTCTTTAGATGATTCGGCCCTGCACATACACCTCCTCCGCCTTTGTAACCTTCCCCTCCCTCAATGTTTCCATATCGATGGAGACACAATCTTCACAAATGTTCAACACATAATATGGATTCAGTTTGCATGTGGGACGCTTTTTAAAGAGTGTGCTTGCATGTGTGTGTGCGTAGATGGTTCTTAAGACAAGATGTAAACATTTGTATAAATAAGTTGCAGATGGCAAAGAACATGGGAGATATCTGTTAAGGGTGGTGAAAATAAAAAAATAAACTTTAAAAAGTTGTTTTAAAAGTTTAAAATATTAACACTTTCCATGAGTCATAAAATATTAAATGTAGTCAGTTTTGTCCAAAAGCAAAAAAATACTTAAGAATGAAAAACAATTAGTTGTTTATAATACATAATAGATTGAAGATAATTTCTGCAAATGTATTCTGGATATTTTATAGACCATATTGTTAAATGCCACTGTTAATATATCTGCATTAATGTGTATGAATCAAGGATGGAAATGCACACAAATACATACACCAAACAACCAAAAAATCTCCTAAACTTTGGAAATCTCAAACTGCATTTATTTAAGGTAATTATACCATTATTAATTTTAATAAAACTGGAGATTCAGTCTGTGAACATTTATTTGAACTGCATCTACTAACGTTACATACACAATCATAATTATTGGATTAAGGCAAAAATCAATTTCATTCAGGTGATTTTTTTTGGTCCTTAAAACTGACCTAAAATGCACTCGTTAACACATTCTCTTTACTGATTCTGCTATGGATAGTGGGGTATTAGATATAACATGTACAAAAAGTATCTATATTTGAAGAGCATAATAAACCAGACTGATAAATAATGCTGGTTTACTGAATACTAATAATGCTCTGGTGCAAGTATGATTGCTGCTCTTTTTGTCTTCCTGCTAAACAAACAAATGTGGGTGGCTTTCTCCATGATTTTGTCATTATAAGAAATTAAGAAACTAAGTTTTGTTCTCTCTCTCTCTCTCTCTCTCTCTCTCTCTCTCCGTCTCTCTCTCTCTCTCTCTCTCATAATTTATTAAGCCATTGAAGCTTGTTTAGCTATTCCCAGTTGTAGGGAAAAACTAAGTGAAAATGACAACATTATCCATCCTCATGCCACTCTTTCTCCTTCAATGAGAATACTTTATAACATTAGTTTACTATTAAGTCTGAATGCTGTTTGTACATCTCTGTCCTTGCTCTTATATGCCAACGAACCAAATTTATGTCGAGATTTGCAAATTTTTGTCAAATTTTAGACATAAGAATTCCTACTACTCTCTATTGACAGCCTCTCACAAGGAGTTGTCTTGTTTGGGGTTCAGATTGGTTTGGTTATTTATGCTATATTTTTTCCTTTAACATTTTTGGAGAAAGACACAATAAGTTGTGGGACAGACAAACACTTTATTGGTTTGGGCAGCTATTTTGACAAGATTTTATGTGGGCTATTTTAAAGAAGGATAATTATTTGATGGAATTTTATTTTCAGAGATAGAAGATAATGTGAAAGTGGGATGATTTATTAGTGGTTCAACTAATGTGAAATATTTGTTTATCTTTAATGGAAAAATACACAGAGACCAAAATGTGTAAATACAAATACAAACCATGTGCATATCTACCTTTGACTAAGTTATCTACAATTACATTATAACATATTACTTGGCCAAAACTGTTATCCATATGTTAGAGAACTAAATGATAAAAGACGATTCCAGATGTCTTTCCTGTGTTGCAGAAACCTGGGCCGAGGTAGCTTCATTTTGCCAACATTGCTTCTATTCAGCCTGTAATAGGTCTTTGGTCCTAGGAAATAGCAGAAGGAAAAAACTACACTAGGAAAAAAGTTCTGTATAAATGTAGACCTTCCAATCACATCATATATTCGTATAATTATTTTATACAAATGCCAAAGGTAATGCCATAGCATTCTCCATCAACATTTCTATATCTTTTAGATCCAGTCCATGCGTTATACCAATTAACACAGAATGCAACCGTTCTAGGATGCTTAACCAAAGACCTCTCTTAGATTAGAACTACAATATAAAAAGGTATTTATTCAGTGCAATCATAAGTAGATTTATTTCCAGGCAAGCATGCCTAGGATTGCAATATTAGTTAATTAATTATTGGGGCTGGAAAATAGAAGGACACTAGTTTATTTTTCAAGGTTTCTTAAATGCCATAAGAATGTAATTGATGCAAGGCGATTGACATTTTCCCACCAACAGGTATATTTTATTGATAGCATTTTACCTCCATCTTCAAACAGCTAAAGAAAAGCACAAAAATAAAAGAAATCTGAACTGAGATGTCCAAATTATTCCCATCCTTCATACTTGGAGTGCTTCCTCTGGTGGATGATTGATTTGTTAAGTATTATCAATATTAAGCAAGAAATAGAAGTTCCCAAATAATTGGATTTTAGATCATGGAAGAATACATTGTTGTGATTAGTTTTTAATTAAATATTTTATTTGGCCATATCCAGTATAATAAATACAAGGTCCTTTAATTCTGCTATAATTCTGGCAAGTTTTCTGCCTGGGAGGTTGAGAATATCTATCCTTTCCACTGTTTGCCTTTGTAAAGTGACTTGACAGGATTTGCTATTGTCTCTTTGGATTAGGACAGAGACCTTACCTTCTAACTGCAGTGATGTTTTCTGCAGCACAGGAAACTAGAATAAAAACCCCAAGCTACAATTAAGAAATGGAACTGGGAAATGCAGCGAATTAAAAAGTTGCAGCTTAAAGGCAATCCATATGTTAGCAAATGCTTTCCAAATGATCCAGCCTCGACCCCCTGAGTTGTAGAAGGGAGGGGGGATTGAATGGGGCTCCAGATTGCATCTATGATCTGTAGATTTTCCTGAGCTCCAGCTCTGTCTGCGGTGTGGCATGACCCTTATGCCAGGGGTCGGCGCACTCACCCTGGGGGAGTGAGCATGGAAGAATGGCAGTTCCCCCCTCCCTCAGACCCAGTGTGTGGGGTCTCAGCTCTGAACTGCTAATTAAACTCATTCACAGTTCCAGCATTGCAGCCCCCATAGCCAAAAATCAGCTTGCTATCACTACAGTGCCCCCTGAGACCACACATAAGCAGGCAGCATCCCAAACTTTTGCATGAAATCAGGAAAACGGAGGAAATCATGACAGGGTAAGATGCAAGTAGAAAGAAAGGTGTTATAGATCCCTGAAGAAGGAAGAGAAAGAGCAAGAAAAGCCTGAAGTGGAGTGTTAAGCAAGAAGGGGCTGGATCCAGAAAATACAATTTCTGCAATCCATTATAAAACAGAACAACCGACCCTGAATAAAAGTTTCCTAGTCCAATCCTGTCATGCAACCAGCTGCAAACAACAACTAATTTACTGCAGTTACACTTCTGTCAAAAGACGCATTCAGCCCATTTGGAAGGACCAGAAAAATCTTTCACTACACAAAGGCTCTTTTTGAATAGATAGAATATTTCAGTTTGCTTCACCTTTTAAACCACAACATAGGATACAACACCGCAATTCAGTATTAAACCTGATTATTAATATAGAAGCATGAATATGATGTAAATATGAAGAGCAGCACCAGGGGAGACATGATAGTGTTACAATATTTGAAGGGCTGCCAGAGAGAGTAAGGGGTCAAGCTATTTTCCAAAGCACCTGAAGACCAGACAAAGAATAATGATGGAAACTGAAGAAGGAGAGAGTCAGCCTGGAAATAAGGAGAAATTTTCTGACAGTGAGAGCAATCAACCAATGGAGCAGCTTGCCTTCGGACATCACTGGAAGCTTTCAAGAAGAGATTGGACTGCCATTTGTCAGAAATGGTGTAGGGTCTGTTTGGTGGGGGGTTGGACTAGATGACCCACAAGGTCCCTTCCAACTCTAAATTTACACCACAGCTAAGTCATTTTAGACCTAGATTGAATGAATTTATACTGTACCCAGTATAATGGCCTGTATCTCATCCAGAAATATTGCAGCTAAGTTATTTTAGATTAATTAATGATCCAGCTCTCTGGAAAAGGTCCTAATGCTGGGAAAGGTAGAAGAAAAAAGAAGAAGAGGATGACAAGGCATATGGTCTCAGTTACAGAGGCTATGAGTGCACTAATGGGACACATGAAAGAACAGGGTAGAGAGAAAATCTATTTCTGTTGTTATTAGGAGTCAAATAGCTTGGTGATACATAATTATTTACTCATAAAGAACAAAGCATTTTTTTCTGGAAAAAATATTTCAGTGATTTCATTTTGTGTGCATTGTTCAGTCTATATAATATAAAGTAAACTTTTGGTAACTTCATGGAGACTTCTATGTAGTTTCCTTGGAGGAATATCAGAAGTTACTTGCCACACAATTTTCCCATGTACAAAATTTCTATTGTCTTAAAAGAACCATGTTGTCCCTCTTTTGCCACTTCAGAAATAGGCAGACAATGTAAGGGAATGAAAGGACAACGTATTTTTCCCATGTTCCATCCTGCCTTCTCTCTCACCAAATTATAATTTTTTTCCAAGATCTAACTTTCATCATGAAGCAATATCTAGATGCAGTATAAATTGCCCACCATACACATTGTTGGATTTTGATACTGCCTTTTCTCCAAGAACTGGAGGCAGTTGGCATCAGGAGTTCTCTTTAACTGAACTATACAACAATCCTGTGTCATAGACTGGATTGAGAGAGAAATACTGGATCAAAGTCACCCAGTGAGTTTGCACAACTGATGATGGACTTTGAACTGAATCTGTCCAGTCCCATTACCACACCTTAAATTCTAGGCTACACTGTTTCTCAAGTCATGCATCTAGCTCTTTCTAGATCTAAAGATTTTTATTCTCTGTGTGTAAAAGAAGATGTATAAGTTAAGGATATGTCATCGAAATAGTATTTAAATAAATATTTCAATTGCTAATTTACCATTATTTCTCCACATTTTATTTTTCTGAATGGTCACATATTGAATTTTTGACATACTGGTACTTTTTCACATTTAACAGGAATTTTCTGTTTGTCAAAACAGCATTTTGATGAATTTATTATCAAGTTACTACCAAAATAAATATTTAGGGCAAGCCTTTGAGAACATGCTAGAGATTGATTACTGTAGATTCCTAAATTTGCTTCTCCATTCCTACAATTTGCTTTTGCATGTAGGCTGAATTTCATCTTGTAAATTATTTAACATGTCTTCTTTTCCTGAATATAACAGTTTCATATATCAGAAATACTATAGAAAGTTGCTTGTAATATGTATAGTTAGAACAAAAGATTTACTAATGGAATTGAGATCTGATTCAGGATCAGTCAATTCCTGCAACTGACTTGAGATTTCTCTAGCTCATTAGATGCATTTTTCCTAAGTCTTCACAACTGTGACATAAAATTGTCCTTGAAATTCTGTGTAATAATAGGACTAATCACGGGGTCTAAGACAACTCACTGCGACCAACTCGCTGTGGCTATCTTGCCATGACCAACCTACCACGGCCATCTTGCCATCACTATCTCACTGTAGCCAACTTGCCATGGAATAACTCACCAAAGACAATTCCATGTGGAATAACTCAACACAATAAATGTTATCCACCACTATTTCTTTGACATCATTTCCATTGACAAAAATGGAAACAGTGTCAAAGAAATAGTGGCAGATAACATTTATTGCATTGAGTTATACCACATGAATTGTCTGTGGTTTGTTGTCCCGCAGTGAGTTGGCCACAGCGAGATGGCCACGATGAAGTGTCCCATTCTGCTAATATATACATGTGGTAACAATGGTATTGGATTCAATATCAGTAAAAATAAAATAAAAGTACATCTTAGAATATTACTGCAGACATGTAGTCTTTACGATGTATTTACATTCTGTAAATCCTAGTTTCAATCTGCCTTAATATTTCTGGCACTTCATTTGGAAAGAATACCATACTACTTACTACAGAAGACCTGCTTAGAAACTGCCTCTATGTCATTCAAAACATCAGCATATAAGTAAAGAGAAACTAACACTGAAAATTAAACATATGTTCAGCATAATAACAGTCTTTCATATAGTTGACTATTTCATGAATCCATCCTTATTCTAATAATATCACTACCATTAACAAGCAAGTACAGCAATTACCACTGTTTCTTCTAAAGGAGTTTGAATGGCATCAGAACACTCCACTACACATATAAAGAAATGTAATCATGATAATGATCTAATCCACCTGGTAGATTTTTTTTTCTGTTTATTTGCCTTGGAAGAATATTTGATCAGCATTCCCATAAGATATACTATTTCCATGCTGTGCCGTTTCAGACTGTCGAAGTTTATTTTATTTCATGACTTACTATATTTGTAGCCCATCTTTTCACAAAAATTACTCAACAATTATCTCAACCTATTTTTAGATTAAAAGCAGCAGTAAAATTCTCAAGCATCAAAAAGAATTGGAATACATGAAGTAGCCAGCTTTCTGAAGATAAACAGATGTGAGTATAGTCTATACTTGGATGGAAGAATACCTGGGAATCTCATAATTTTGAATTCTCTGGTGGAAGACAGAAGAAATTTTACTATTTTTGTGGCCTTGTTAGCTGTGCATTCCCAAGGCAATTGATCAATTCAGTTCCCTTCTGGGTTAGGATAATATTGTTCTTTAAAATAGAGCATGGTTGCTAATTCAACTGGTAGACCAGGCCAGAACTTTTCCAGAATGCTATGCAACTAATGTTGTACAAAAGGTGAAGAAAAGCAGGTAGTGGCAGTAGTAGGCAAAATAGTTGATTCTAATACAAATAAACTCTTAAGCTACAATAACCTCATGGAATTCTCTACATAAATACTGATAATTAAATTCCATGCTTTATTTGACAAGACAATACTTAAGTGTTAGAAATGAATGTGTATTTCCAAGGAATATTATCAGCCTATGAAACTCTGCATTCTTTTTACAGTAGTGTTCCTATCATTCAGTAAATAATTATGAAAGTTGTGGGATATTTTTGGCCTAGGTCAAGTACTCTTCAAGAAAAAAAAGCATGCTAATGTGAGGAAATTAGTACAATGTCAAATGTCAATGACTACACAATAGTTGTTGAATATATACTTACTAAGACTCTTCTGGGAAGAATTGACATAATTACATGCTCTTAGCAAAAATCACAGTTGTTTGGTTTACTAGTAGCAATTTCAAAGTGAAGCATGGAAAGTGCAAACATTCTGGGAATGAAAACTCTGTGTCTAGACTGATCATGATATTAAAACCATTTCGTAAATTTACTTGCTGATTTGCTCTTCTAAACATTCCAATACATGACAATTGCTTATTTTGGTGTGCCTTCTGCTTATAAATAGCAGCAAATTCCCAGATCATTTTCAGTTTTGAAGGTGGATTTGATCATAAGAGATCATAGTCTTGGAACTCCACTCTTGTCAGTTTACCATAGTTAAACTTAGGACTAATTTTGAGGTGCAAAGGTGAAATGAAGTCACCTGGAAAGAAACCACTGATCAATAGTTCCAGCCTGCCATGTCGAGCCCGAAAGTGTAGCCATTTTAGTTAGTGTAGTATTATAGTGTTTGCTATCCTTTTCTCTTTTCTTTTTTCCTGTAAGGGGGTGTTTCAGGCTTGCCACATTCCAACGGATGGGAGGAGGGAGTAGATAGTGAAGGTTGTTTTGGCTAAGTGACATTCTTTCCTGTGGGAACAGGCCCTGTCCCTGAAGATGGCTGGAGGTGGAGTTTGGAGTCACCGGAGGTGCTGGATTGAATGTGATTGGGGAATGTGACTTTGGTGGGATGTTTCTAACTTTCAATATTATTGGGTATAATTCCAGGGTCGGGTCAGATCCAGAATTACAACAGACTTTGCCAATTTGATATATACCTAAATAAAAAGGAATTTGTTTTGGAAAATGGACTTTGCAAGTTTCTTTTTGAAAAAGGAATTATCACTTGGAAACCTGACATTATTCCGGATATGCTAAAAGATCCCGAGATGGGATCGCTATCCAGGGTCCTGAGTCCTGTCTGCTTACCCGGGGCTTCCAGCCAGGCAGCAGCAAAGATTCGGGGAAAATGGCGGAAAGACAGAAACCCAGGGAGCCGGGCCATGAGTATAAGCTCTGCAGAGGACCCTGTCAGAAGATGCCTGTCCTGCGGCAGATTCCTCAAGAGATGCTTAGAGTGACCACGGTAATGGAGGGCATCATGTGCCAGATAGGAGCCCACCCGAAGTCCCCAGTCGAATGGTCAGCAGGAGCCGGGATCCAGTGGATGGAGAGGGATCTGCTCAGCCAAGCAAGCCTCCTGGACACTCATCGATCACCTGTTGGCTGTGGCACGAGAGTTCCAAGCGACTGGGAGGGCCACTGGGTCCATAGACTTAAACGAGCCGGCAGAATGGCAATACCAAACAGCAATGTGCAGCCAGACCTTTGAGGAACTGCCTGACCAACTGGAGCAGCTTGTCATCAGCCATGAAGCAAGAGGGCCATCGGAGAGACTGAGCAACTCTGGCATCCAGCCCGTCAACTTTTGACCTCATCCAGCTGCTGGCAGAGTTAAGCCACCCAAGGAGAGGCCAATCTACTGTGGCAGGACATTTACCAATGCCCCCAAGAGTGGATCAGAGAGGAATGGGATGAAGGGGGAACCCAGAGAGGAACCAGCCCTCCACCCCAGTCTCACCTCCCTCCAGCTGACCAAATTCCCCCTGGATGGGCATTCTACCCTGGCAGGGGATGAGTTCGTGACCAGGGCCAAGTTGTACCAGCCCCCGCACCTACTTCACTATCACGACCACTGCCAGCTCCACATGCAAACGTCCTGCCACCGTTCAAAACTATGTTCAATGGCATCACAGGAAAACTTGCATTTTTCCTGAACAGAGTCTGGGCCTACATTGACCAGCATGGAGATGACTTCCACGATGACAGAGACATCATTCAAGTCCTGAGGGATAACTTGGAGGAGGAAGCGTCTGAATGGTTCACCCAGCTCCATGATGAAGCCACTCCTGAACTGGACAACGTAGATGACTTCCTCCAAGAGCTCTGAGCCCGCTTCGAGGATTCCTCCCGAGCACAGGAGGCAGAAGCAGACATCAAAAGCATCAGGCAAAAAGGGAGACCAGTCAAAGAACTAGTGCTCGAGTTCAGACAGCAAGCCACCAGATTGAGACATTGGCTTGAGTGAATGCTAGTGCACTATTTCAAAGAAAGCCTGGATGAAGCACTTCTGAAAATCTGCCTCTGCCATGGAGTACCAAATGATCGAATCCTCGAACGGTATCGAGTGGCTGTTGTGATAAACAACAAGCTCAGACAACGCCGCAGAAGCGCCATTGAAAGGCAACCTAAGAGACAACTCGAGCGCCGAACTGCAACTTGCCAGACCAAAGAATGCCACACAGCTGCCGCCACAACCTCCTTAAGTGCTTCCATTGCAGCCAACAAGGACATCGTGTCTCTGAATGCCTGGCACCAGCCCCAGTTCCTCCAGCGAGAGTATCTGCTCCTACCAAATGGAAAAGATCTCCAAGGAAACTGCCTGAAAAAAGCAAATTTGCATGCCAAGCCATTGAGGTCCCACACTCCCAACCAACACAAGGGGGAAAATTCTGGCCCCAGGATTGCCCATCATACAGGATGCAGACAGTGAAGAAGTTGACCTGATTATAAGTGACACCATCCGACCCTTTAAAGTCAAAGGAACATTGACTGTAACCCGTACAGGGACGGAACGGGACATAGACATTATTATAGACACTGGCAGCACACAATGCCTCATCAGCCCCGCTACCGTGTGCAGCCTAGGAATAGAGACAAAGTACTAAGAGTCCCCATCCACTTTAAACAAGTAGACAGGTCCATGATAGGGGATGGCCCAGCCACACACATAACAAAGAAACTAAAGCTAACCATGGGGAGGCACTGGGAATTAATCCAATTTATAGTAGTGCCAAAAATGACCCAGTCTGTCATCCTGGGCCTCGCCTCGCTAGATAAATGGCATCCAACAATAACCTGGGAGGGTGGCTACCGGACCATTAAATTAGTGCTCAGCCTTGAGCCACCATCAGATCCAACCGATGATGCCATTGACAGCCAAAAGCCCCTGGGGACCCAAGAGAAACCAATAGCTGCACTTGCCAACCAGCCCCCAGGAACTCCACTGATCCCAAGTCACTACAGGGATCTAGCAGAGGTATTCAGTTGAGGAAGATTGCAACATACTGCCCCCCCCATCATGCCACAAACTGTGCCATTGAATTCATAGATGGGACTAAATTACCAAAACCCAAAATGTATTCCATGACACCCAATGAAATGAAAGAACTGAGGAATTACATTGATACCAATCCAGCTAGAGGGTTCATACAACCAGCAAAATCCTGAGTGGCATCCCCAGTGCTATTTAAAGAAAAAAAAAGATGGGGGGGTGAGATTATGCATTGATTTTAAAGGAACAAACTCCGAGTGTATTCAAAACACCTACCCCTACCGCTGATGAAGCACATGCTGGGACACCTGACTAAAGGTATTCACAAAACTAGATCTCCGAGATTGTATTTAACCTAATTGCTTATTATGTACTTTGTATCATTGCAGGAGATTATTTTCAATTGAGGGGGGCAGTCTGTCGAACCCGAAAGTTGACATATGTGTAGCCATTTTAGTTCGTGTAGTATTATAGTGTTTGCTATCCTTTTCTCTTTTCTTTTTTCCTGTAAGGGGGCTCTCAGGCTTGCCACATTTCAACGGATGGGAGGAGGGAGTAGATAGTGAAGGTTGTTTTGGCTAGGTGACATTCTTTCCTGTGGGAACAGGCCCTGTCCCTGAAGATGACTGGAGGTGGAGTTTGGAGTCACCGGAGGTGCTGGATTGAATGTGATTGGGGAATGTGACTTTGGTGGGCTGTTTCTAACGTTCAATATTTTGGGTGTAATTCCGGGGTCAGGTCAGATCCAGAATTACAACAGACTTTGCTAATTTGATATATACCTAAATAAAAAGGAATTTGTTTTGGAAAATGAACTTTGCAAGGTTTTTTTTGAAAAAAGGAATTATCACTTGGAAACCTGACAGCCAACTGTTTGCTTAGAATGACTTCTCAGGCAGGTTCAGAAATATATATTAGAAAGTTGATGTGATTCCTTGAAAAGGTGAGCTAGTGTGATGACAATGGCCAAAACTAAGATAAAGCTATTTTACTGGTAAAGCTTGAGAACACAGCATTGTTTCCTTGTTGTTGAATTCAGTACAGGTAGGAAACACAATTAGGAACAGATAATGATGGAAAAAAATATGTGTGGTCACTAATATTTGACAACTTGATGGCACGTAACGAAGAAACAGAATAATGGTCATTAAATGGGCAGTAATCAGGCAAGAAACAAAGCAGAAGCATTTAGTCGGTCCAAATGAGTTTTCGAAATTTACTGACTCAAGAGAGCATAGCATTTTAGTTCTACATTTTTTAAGGCCTAGCAGCCTGTGTCTTGACAATGGGCAATACAGATATTTCCTCCAAACATTAATATTTCTTGGAAGAGAATTTAGAAACTTGAAAGGGAGAAGTTTTGTGTACATGTATTACTTTCAAAGTTAATTAGCAGATGCATTTAGGTCTTTTGGCTGACCACAAGAAATATGGGCAGATAAAAAGAAGTATCCTGCCACAGTGCTCTCAAGTCTGTTTGAAGTCCACCCTTTTCATTCTAAATTGTTGCTTTGTACCTCCATTTTGACATCCATCGTCACCTCCAATGTTGATCCACCAGAACTGCAGCGTAGATTTTGTAAAAGTAAGTCCTTTTTTGAATGCAAGGAAGGATGTTTCTGTCTTCCTCTTTATATTTTCAAGCAGTTTTAATCATTTGGAGGTCAATAACCATCAAACAGTGTTAATTTCCAACAAATTATCTAATCCAGATGGTTGAACAATTTGGATAAACACTGGACCCAATAGGATCATAAAATAAATAAGCATGAAACAGTTTAAAGTTTCAGCTCTCGGCTCACCTAACCTAGGACCTCTGCAAGCTTCCCATCTTTCCAAACAGGAAAATGTAAATATGGTAATATGTAGCACGTGTTTGCAACAGGATCAACTTTCTGCTAGCTTGCATGGTGAAAGCCCACACACATAACTGCCTCAAGGGAGGTAAACTTCATTTAGATTAATATGTTAATCATGAACCAGGCCTAGTCTTCCCCCCCACCCCACCCACTCTGTTACAGCTACT
>JANHFL010009212.1:19644-49916 GCA_032468155.1 Oxyrhabdium leporinum | reverse complement strand
CTATCTATCTATCTATCTATCTATCTATCTATCTATCTATCTATCTATCTATCTATCTGTCTGTCTGTCTGTCTGTCCCTGCTATAGGGCTTCCCTGGGGGAGGAAATGGAAGATATTTAGCCTTATCTTTAAAGAAGCAAACAAAAACCATAAGAGTGGTTTGTTTTTAAATGATTTAAGAGTACCTGTTTCAGCAATGATATTATTCTATAAAGCTAAAGAAGGGATAGTACAGATTTACTAAACATGGGGGGAGGGGGGGGGAAGAGAAGAAAAAAAACAGAGACAGGAGAAGTTTCAAGAACATACATAAAACTTACGTGGCAATGTTACCAATCACTCTATGAATGCTGTAATAAAATAGCCATGGCTATTACTGAATGCAGAAGGAACTTAATGGCACTCCATATTTTCTTGTTCCTCTTTGTAAGACATTAACTTGAAATGGCAGAGTGGAATCAGTTGGGCACAATTCCCTCAGGATGTGTTTCTTCCTGCATTCACTTTCTACCCTGCCCACAGTTTATTTCTGTTTACTATATATGGTGCATAAATGTACCACAAGCAAACTCTCATTGTCCAATGCAACACGTCTGAGTGGTGTTGATTCATTATAACTGTCCTGTTCTTCCAATTCTTCTGACAGACAAATCTAGCAATGCACAAGTCATAGTGGCTCTCTTTGTATTTGTTATTGGTATCTAATCCATTAGTGGCTCAGAAAAAGCTGTTATTAAACACCGGTAGTCTCTGCTTCTATGTTTTATTCTATTTATTTTGCTGGGCATAAATGATGTTCAATTATGTTTTCAACAACTATAGTATCACTGCTTCCCTTCCCCATACTTTATTTTATTATAAAATATATAACATTTGCACCCCACATTTCACATCGGAACACAGAGCCACATCTCTAGCATCTAGCAGAGTCATGTATATGTGATGGGTGGCCTATACATTGGCCATTATACTGATTAAATAAATAATTAATGTCAAGCCAAATTGGTCTAACGGGTAAGGTCCTAGATATCAGAAAACTGTGAGTTCGAGTGCTGCCTTAGGCACAAAAACCAATTGAGTGACTTTGGGCCAATCACTCTCACTTCTAGTTTCCCCACGCAGCAATCCTAATGAGGTGAGATGGATTACATCTCACTTCATAGGATTGGTGTGCGAGGAAACTAGAAGAAGGAAGGAATATTACACATGATCACCACTTTGATTTATTTATTAAAAAATAATAAATGTGGGTTATAAATAAATTAAATAATAAAAATAAATCCCCTCCTATTTTTCACTACAACAGACAAACCTAGCAATGCACAAGTCATAGCGGCTCTCTTTGTATTTGTGAGGCAGGCTGGGTTGAAAGGGCAACTGACCCAAAGTTACTTAGTTAGTTCCATAGCTGAGAGGAAAATTAACTTCTTGGGCCTCCTCAGAGCTGGCCCAACATCCTATTCACTACACCACAGTGACTCTCATCATTTCTCTATCTAATCTATTTTAGGGGGGAAAACAAAGCAAATAAAGAAAGCCCTCCCACTTTTCTAACTGAGAAGGATAGAAGAACTTTTAGGAAGATAGCATTTTTGAACTGTTTTATAATTGGAGGGGGGAGGGGATTGCCAAGAAAAGAACATGAACAGAACTTACAGTATTTCCAGTTCAGCCTCTTTGCTCCCTGTTATTTCAAACTCTCCAGTCAAATGCTTTTATTAGATTGAAAACTTTCACTGTTCATTTTCTTTTCTCTTTTAAATCTCAAGCAGTATAATGTTCTACAATTATAAAACTGTCCCAGTGGCTCTGAAGTCTGGCAAAATAATATACTTTTTTTCTAAAGGGGAGGGGAGAATGTCTGTGTATGTTGCCAATTAGTTTTGCTGTAAATACAGACCTCCATCCATCATCGGTCTCTGGGTGGCTATAACAGATCTAATTTGTTTCAGATGCCCTGCGCTTTCTGAGCTGTTCACCAACTCTGTTGACCTGCTGAGAGGACCAAAAGCTGCAGAAGAATGACTGACAAGGGAGAGCCTTCTCCGCCTATAGAATAAGTCTGCGGTAACGGCACCGAGTGAGAATTAGAGGCCATTTCAGGAGATTTACATGCTGTCCCCCTTCTTTTTCAGAGGCTCGGTGCTTCAGAAAAGATTTGAAAGGTGTAAGGCTCTCATTAGGGAGGCTACAACATGGTAATGGAAAACCCACTCTCCCCCTCCCCCTCCCCCTTTTCCCTTTGCTTTTACAAGCCTTGCTTAAGACCTCCAGCTCCCTAGGAATTTTATGAATGCCTAGGAGCAGCCAAAATAAACTCGTAAAAGAAAAGTTTGGAGGAAAAAAAAGGTCACGGACCTGTACAGCAAGTGCTAAGCAAGAATTATTTGAAGGAAGAAAAAAGTTCAAGACCGGAGTAGTGCAAGATTGTGGCAACACATCAGTTTTCTGACCAAATAAAAAAATAAAAAATCCATGAATGGGCATTTACAAAAGGGATTCTCCTCCCACTTCTACCAGTTTAAGTAGCCCAGCTGGCTTTGCACCATTGGTAATGAAGCTTTACCACTAACTCTGAACCAAAGCCTTGTTTGTTTTTCAGCTTTTCCAGGGCTGAGTTTACACACTGTAAGGAGGGCTGAGTTTACACAGGCAGAAAATAAACTTGTTGGAAGCTCAGTATCTGACATGGCTCAGAGAATCCAGCCAGGAAGGCAGCATTTCTGGAGCTGAAACCTGAATTAAAGAGCAACCATCAGGTATTCACACATGATCCTATTATGGTGGGAGGAGGGGAGAAAGTCTGGCTATTGTTGAGTGAATAAACCAGTTAATTAATTCATTAAAAGGTTCTGGAATATATTCTGTTGATGTAAGCTGGGTGATTGTGCATCTTGTGATGATCTAGGATATGTTTGATGGTACAGATTGCTATTAAATTTTATTTAAAAATTCTAGAGAGGGTTTTCTGTCACTCAAGCAAGGCCGTAGATTTTTAAAACTGTACTTGAGCAAGGCTTTACATTTAGGAAGCAGAAAGGGGGAAAAAGAGTAAGATGCCCCCAATCTCTCCCCCAAATTATAAATCGCTCTTCATCCCTCAAATATTTTACACTCTGGAAATGACAAGACTAGCCACAGTCTATATGCAAGATAATAATTCTGCTATTGTTCACATGATTGTTTATGCCAGCAGAAAAGAGTGTTAAGTCACTGCCTTTGCCTCGGAAGTATTGGCTCTCGTTCAAGCCTCTAGTTTAGCCCTGAATGCATCAGCATAAATGATTGTATAAACAGGACTGTGTAACACTTGCCAATGAGGATTCTGCCAAATGTTAATTTGAAGCCTCAGTGAAGACGCCTACTGCTGATGCCTCTTACCGCAGACCAAAGGACTTTGTAGAACACACTGCTGCTTGGTAAGTGGATGTGTGGATGTGCCTGCCTCCTTTTCTCTTCTCCCCCTTGGCCTGTGATATACATGGATAATGTCAGAAGTCAGCCTCATTGAATATCTCACAAGACCCATGTCTGTCTAGGGACTCAGCCAGTATTCACAGCCAGATAGTATTTCTTTTTTGCTATCACTGTAGCTTCCCTGCTCTCAGCATGCATGCATGTGTAGCAAGTAGACAGAAGAAGAAAGTTACTATGGCTTAAGGAAAAGAAGGGGAACTTAGTTTGTCCAAGAGGACTCCAAGAGTTTGGAGCAGAGATATGTTCATTGATGTAATGTGTTAAATCAAGCACTGCACAAAACTCCATGGATGTCCATGGCATTTACCCAACTGGGTTCTTTAGCTGCTACAGATTCCATCACAATCCCGGGACACTGGTTTCTAGGTTTTATCACCAACTTTTCCTGATTGTGGGGATATACAACCATGCTGGTAAAAGTGGATTTATTTACCAAATTGCCTCATTTTTTTCTTTGGAAAGGACTTCCAATGGAAGTTCAGGAAAGAGCTCAACTATTTTGGGATTTCTTTCTTTAGATATCAGGAATTGATAAAACATATGATCTCAGACAGAGGCAGGCTGCTCTTGCTTTGGCAAGAGGTTCGCTGGTCATGCGTGCGCATTCATGCGAGCGCTCGCTTCACTCGCACATGCCGCTTTGGGGCTCGTGCGAAGCTACAGGGAGACAGCTGATGATGAAAGTAACTCCAGTGAGTACAGCAGCGGCAGTGTGGAGCTCACCTGGGCAGCTTGGGTGGCGGGAAGGTGAGTTATTTAGCGACAGCTTAGGACAAGGGCAGGTGGTCGGGCCCAGCCAGAGCTCAGAACAAGAGGTTCACCCGAACCTCTGCGACCATGCAGCAGCCCACTCCTGATCAGATCTTCATTCCAAATTTTGGAAAGATCCCTTACACTCAGGGGTGGACTGCTGGGGGTTCACAGGGGTTTGGGCGGACCCTTAGCAAAGATTCTGTGTGGTTTGGCAGACTGCCAAATCCCACTCCTGGTTGGCCCCACCTATCCCACCCTACCCCCTCCCAAGAGTCTCCACACAGCCCATTTTGGATGCAGGTAAGTGCAGGGAGGCTCGGGGAGGGCTAAAAATGGGCCTCCCGTAAGTTCAGGAAATTCCAGAAATGGGTCCATTTCTGGCCTCCAGAGAGCCTTCAGAGCCCGGGGAGGCTGTTTTTGCCCCCCGCCCCCCGAGGCTCGAGGAAAGCCTCTGGAGCCTGGGGAGGGTGAAAAATGGGCCTCCCACAAGTTCAGGAAGACCGGAAACAGGCCTGTTTCTGGCCTCCAGAGAGTCTCTGGAGCCCGGGGGGGACCATTTTTGCCCTCCTAAAGGCTCAAGGAAAGCCTCCTGAGCCAGGGGAGGGTGAAAACAGCCCCTCCCACCATGGTGCAAGAGGCTGACTAGGCCATGCCCACCAACTGCTAGGCTACGCCCATGTGAACCCGTTGCTAAAATTTTTGAATCCCACCTCTGCTTACACTCATTAAAATTCATTCTTCCTTGCATCATCTAGAAACTGACAGAGAATCTGAGAAAGATAACCAACTGTTACAGCATCGGAGATGCTGTATATAATACCAGCAAGACAATTGAACTGATCTCATACCTCTTGCTCAACTTGCCTATAACAGTGCAGCACACTTATCTGTTGGTAGGTCCCCATTCCAGGAAACTTATGGATTCCACCCGTGGGTCTTACCACCAACCAGGCAAAAAGTACCAGTTCCTCATGCCACAGATTTCCTACTCAAGTGGCAAGGGGCCCAAAGCCTCTTAAAGGAACAACTCAAATTAGTAAAGGCTATGTGCAAAACAGAGGACGCAGACAAGAGTGAAATAGAATTACAGAAGGGGATTTGGTGTGGCTTTCTACTTTTTTGACCCCTTTCAAGAAACTAGACTCAACATTTACTGATCCTTTTCCAATGATTAAGCCAATAAACCCAATAGTATTCTGGTTGCAATTGCAAGCGTCAGTGAAGGTTCATCCTTTTTCCAATCAGTCTTTGCTAGTGAAAGAGTCCTTCCCTGCCTCAGTGTTTCCCAGCAACTCCCAAGACACACTAGTAAACAAAGAGGAACAATATAACATGCAAAACGTGCTAGACTCTAGGTGCAGAAAAAAGTGGGTTGAATACCCAGAATACCCAAAGGCTACCCAGAGTCAAGAGGTCATGGGACACAGTAATGTACATGCATGCACTGCAATTTGTGCTTTAATTTCATGACCAAATATCCTAACAAATCCTGTCCTCAACAACTACCAATGCAGGAATTTGGCAGTGACCAAAATGAATAGAAGAGAGCAAGAAAGGGCATGGGAAATTATCCATTTCCTTCCACAATAGAGGAACGAGCTTCTTGGATGAGAAGTGAAACATCTTCAAAGAAAAAACAGAAACTCCAGTTGCCTCTTGAAAAAGCACCTTTGGAACAACCATGACGTGGATGACTGAGAATCTCCATAGACACTTATTTGCAGACAACACTTCAGTGCTGGTTGAGCTCATATATTTATTAATTCACACACAACTATTCCATTTCATGGTGCCATATAAAGTTCATCCTCTGACTCTGTTCATAGTCACCTTAGGAATAGTGAAGAAAGAGCAGGTGTTCTAAAGTTCTCCAATGTGTTTTATGAGAAAAATCAAGATTTCATATTTAGATTACACAAACTTTCCATAGGGAGAAGTATCTACCTCAGGCTCCTTGGTGAACCAGTCCTTAAATCCTCTATTTTAATGACTCCCTGCTGTTAGATTATAATCCCCTGGGCACCCCTTGAATCACTAATGTTTTCCTACTGGAAAATACTGCATCTGGCACATTCCTAAATTCTAGTCCAGGGTACTTCTAATGGATTAGCATTCCTTGTGGGAGGAAGGATGAAAAATACAATCCTGTGCATGTATGCCTCCTGGTTTATTTTCATCGTGTTGGGAGGGAGCGACATTCACTTCAAGCCACATGGGGAATTTTGACAAACCTACAACTTGCAGTGTGGGGCATTCTGCAATGGGAATTCAACCCCTGCAATTTATTGCAGTCACAAAGTAGCCCCTTTTCTTCCACACATTATTCTGTCAACATTGTATTTTTGTTGGAAAGCCATCTACAATAGTTATCATCTCTTTACTGAAAAGAAATAGACTGCAGGTGCTGTAGAGTTCATCCACGGGATATGAGGAGTTTAAACGTCCCCAAGAAAGGGAAATTTATGTCAGCAATGACTAATTGCTTGGCTTCCATTCCTTATATATGTATATTTTTTGCAAGTTTGCTTCTATCCACTATTGCTGTTCCTTTAAAAAAAAACCCTCATACATATTATTTATGTTGAATATCTCTAATCTTTCTTACCATATATTGTTTTTATTAAGCCCATTTTTCTTTATCTGGTTTTTTTTTATAAATTGCGTATTTATTTCATGCAGTTAAGCAAAGACTAAATGGATATGGAACTATTTGGAAAATAAAAGCTGAAATTAATTATCCAACCTGATAATGTGGCTGCCATTGAAAGGCAGACTTTCTGCATTCATGTCAAATAAATGTATCCTATATGTACCAGTGAGCTAGGTATATAATATTATTGCAAATTATAGATGTGTTGCTTTTCTTTTAACAGCTAGTGTAGGTAGCAGCCACTTCAGGCAGGCTCTCTCAATCTAACCTCCTAAAACAGAAGCCTCCCAACCTTTTGGGCTCCAGGAACCGATTTCATAGAGAGTGTTTTTTGCACAAACTGAGGCGGAGGCATGGTTTTGCATGCTATATGAATCCCATGCTTGCATAGAAGGAGTTTCTCTCACTTGCACAGCCCAGGTCCTGGTGGGCCCTGGGCCAGTGGCAGTCCATGGACTGGGGGTTGGATACTGCTATCCTAAAATGTACTGGCCTGCAATTTCAGGCTTTCACTGTTGCCTGGCTTTGGATGGGGACTATGGAGAGGATCTCCTGGCTACAGATATACTTAATAGACCCATAATTCATCTTAAAAAGTATGTTTATGGGTATATTGTGTAAAGCTAACTTTTCTTCTCAGGTAAGCAACAGCTTGGAGGACCACAGCACAGGGATGCTGAGGGAAATAACCTCTCCCTTTGTAGCTGCTGATTTTCCTGGTTTCCCTTTCTAACTCTTCCCTAAGTATTTGTTTGTGTAAGTCATACCTACAAAAGGCAGTCGTGCGCTAACTACAGTAGGAATTATCTGGAGTTCAACAGACCATTACCTAAAATTTATTTTTGTTAGCAGTGATATTTGCAAATCCAATCCTTTTTTTTTTCTGGGTAGCAAGAACATTGCTAAGTTTATTTCTCAACAGTAAAGTTTTAGAAGCCCAGCACTTGTTTATATTACTTTATTGCTATTTATCACTATTTATTTATTACAATTTTTCTATTACTTTACTACCATTACATTTCCATTTCTTTTCATTTCTCCGCGTTTATTGTTGTAAGTCATCTAGAGTCCCACAGCGAGATAGGCAACAAATAATTTTAACAAATAAATAAATATGCAAAGTCAGGTTAGGAAAGCATTAGAAAGTGAGAAACTATAGTAAAAGCAATACTGAACCGGTGTGCTGACTAAATGCAAAACAGTCTTTCTACAAATTAGGTCTGCAACATCAATCTGTTAAACACTTAAAATCACATTACTAAATTTCTTTTAACACAGTGCAAATTGGTTTGGATTAAGTGTGCCCAGATTGGTACAATAAAAACACTTTAAGCAAATAATTTTGAACTTTCAGGAAGGGCAGCTGAGGACTGTTGGATCCCACAAATCTCACAGGTAGAGAGAAAAATCCCTTATGGGATCCTCACTTTGGGGTGGAAATGCTTCCCATTAATGTATCAATTTGAGAAAAAGTGACATGCTGGAAACTTTGATTGAGCTTAATTGGGAAGGAATTAGAAAGTACAAGGGGAATGACAAAGTATAAAGAAAGTTAATAGATGTCACAGATTGCAAACATTTCTTTAAAATGGCATTCCGTTGCCTCATGTAGGAGGAATGCCTTTTCTGAAATATGTCCTCTAAAAACAAAATATGTTTCTTGCTTTCATGAACAAAAGAAACAATTAAAGTTAATGATTGTTTAAAATGCATTTAATCAGATTGCATTCCTCCCTCTTTCATCATCTTCATTGTCATCATCATTTGCCTTCCTTGAGTTGACCTAAAACTCCTGGTGACTTCATGGACAAAACTGTTATCTTTCTTCAAACCAATATACGGTGGTTTCCCATGCTATACTGCAAAGTGTCTGTCTGTGTGAATTTGTATCCTCTAATAGGATGTGTCCTGGTAATTGTCTATGATTAGGTGTGCACTACAGCAGGAGTTTTTTTCCTAGTCCTGGGTACCATTGTATTTTACACATACCCTCCATTACTGAAATATTTCTTGAAATATCAAGCAGAATTTTGGCATTTCCACACAAAATTGCCCAAATGTCATGGGAATTTGGGGTTTGCAGGAACACATCTTGGAAGTTTTAGAAAATACTCTATTGTTAATTCCTAACTTAGGAAACTTGTAAATCTGTGGCCCTTCAGAAGTTGCACTAAAACATCAAAGATTTCTCATGCTAGCTAGAGAAGTCATGACTGGAGACAACCATCATTCGAGGACCACCCTTCTTGTACAGTTTTATGAAATGGAGACCACCAAATAGCATTATTAATGTTGTTGGCCTAAGCTGCAAACCTAAATACATTTCAGATGACAGACTAAATCATACCTTCCTTCCTCCCGGCACAAAGTATATTCAGAACAACTTAAAATAAATAGGGAAAATATAATAAAATATAGAATCATAAATGAAAGCCAAGGGTGAAATTATAAAAAGTGGTTTTGTAGAGCCAAAGAACTAAAAGCTCCACTATAATTTTAATAAGGCCACAAGACTGTCTTGTTTGCTCCAGCATTCATATTCTCCTCAAAATGGTTCCTTTTAAGTGGTAAAATCCACAATGTTCCCAAATGTGTAATACTGCTGTTAAGCAGCAAACCTAAGAACACATATGTAGGACTGCTGTCCATTGAATGCAGAGCAACATTTTAGTAAACATGCAAAAGAACTGTACTTTAGAATGTCTTACTCTTGATATCCTGGAAAGGCTATATGCCACCATCAATCATCTACCTCTTATGACCTTTAATGCAGTTGTCGAGTTGATTTGCTGTACCTCCTCTTGAACTGGGGAGAATATGTTTGTAGCTGGCAGTGTGTTAAGCTCTTTAACCTTACTTCACTCTTTCAAATGAACATCACTTTTTAAAAAATCCAAATAGCTTCTAATAAGCTTCTATTCAGGTTTCATAACAAATAAATCAAGAAAATACTCCCTCTGGTAAATTAATAGCCAGACAAGACAGCAACAAGGGAATCACCGTAAATTATAAGGGGGAAGGGAAAGAATGATTCGGGAACACAAGGTCTCCATATGTCTCCATACACGTCTTCACAGACTCCTGTGCGTAATTTATAGGTATCCCTGTGGAACAAGGGACCTGTCTCTGAACATGAACACATGCTGTAAAGGTTACAGAATGGGTGGCTCCTGGTTTCCTCATGTAGTCCCTTTCTCACGGCTTTCTGGGAAAGGAGTTGTTTTCAGAAATGAATCAATTATCATTTACAAGGCCTGCTGCCACTGAACCTTGCAATATTAATCCTCATTCACCATCTACAAAGTGATTTTGTTCCAGTCTCAAGAGCTTTGAGGAGCTACAATTTTAGTCATTGGCCTAGGCAGTTCTGGAAACTATTTTCTCAAGAGGTTGTGAGCTCAGTGGGACTTGGGTCCAAGAATACTGCTATAAAAGTGAGTCTTGATGCATGAAAGCAATATTAAACAGCTTTTTTTCAACACATCTCATGGGAAGCTGTATACTTTTTTCTACCTCCAACTGTTTAGAACTTTAATATTAAAAACAAAATATTTGACTTCCCAACTTTTAAGAAATTTGTCCTCTGTCTTTACTGTTATTTTTCCATAGTTTTTGTACAAATTTATAACTCAAATCAGGATCCAGAATGAGTACGTGTAGAGCATCTGATTTATTTCCTCTTCATAAGTAGACATGTAAAAGAATTGTGCTATGAGCCCTGCTAAAGATAGGCTTTAAATTTTTACTACCAAATAGCAGATACTGGGAGATCTGCGGAGGGACAAATTTTGGCAGAAATGAAAGGCAACAAGTGTTCATTATTCTATTATCCTTCCTCAGAAGAAAATCCATTTTGAAAAAGTGTGATGGAGCTAGAATTCTTGGTTCTGTTTCTTTTTCATATTGACTGTACTATATGCAATTCTTCCTCTGAAAAATTTCTAATCATATGGCTCTTCCAAGAAGTATATTGATATATTCTGTCATTGAACTCCATTTACTCCTATGGACTGAATAATAAGAAAAATCTGAAGATGTATGTGCTCATTCAGAGAAATTACATGGGATAATTTTAAAGAATCACTATACATATCTGATCTGTTATGCTTTATCACCCAGCTAGATGGCAGCACCTAGCTGACTTTGGTGGATTTTGAAATGCTAAACTGTGCCTTGACCTGGTTAGAACATGGATGGGAAACTATCAGGGAATCCCAGATTTATTGGCTAGATTAGGAAAACATCCCTGCAGAAGACAATTTCTTACTGTTGCCAAGATCAAAACTTAGTTGTGCCCATAAAGTCATCAGGAGCTGAGTTCAGTTCAGAAGAGATGCTGTTTATGTATCATGTTCCAGGTAGTATGATGTAATAAAACAGCCCAATACTATCAGTGGTTAATCTGTGATGAACCAGGGGTGGCCTTTTGGGATGTTTACTTCTTATGTTGCTGTTACATCATAAGCTACAAAAGGTGAGATCCATTCTTCAGCTTCAAAGCTGCAGACAAAGCTTCATAATACTTCTATTAAATTTAGAAAGAAGAGTGTTAAAAGTCTTTGAGTATCCATCTCTACTGGTGCCACTAAGGCAGGCCTCTGTGGCAAAACTCTAGTGTCAGACTCAGAAGTTGGACCTCCAGCATAGCAGGTTGGCTTTATTGAATTTTGAAACAAATTAAGTAATATGCTTTATGCTCCAAAGAGCATTTTCTCCTACCTCCAAAACAAAGCTACTAAATCCAGAATTTAAAATCGCTTAGCCCCACTGATAGTAGACATACTTTCACCTTGCAGCTCTAGTTAAACTACATGTGAGATGGGAGGAGCTACTATGGCCTGATAAACAGGTATGGAAAAAAATCAATTGCAGAGGAAGCCTTTCCCACTGGTCAGGTGATTTAAGGATAAGCATCTCAACCAAAAAGTGGGGGGAGGGGAGAATCTACTCAGTCCAGAAAGGAAAAAGCAGACAGGCACCCAAATGATCATCTCAGTGATACAGGTGAAAATCAAGTTTGTTATTTTGAGTTTTAAATTATGCTTTTGTGCGTTTTGTTGAACTAAAAGTCCTTTCCAACAACTTTTTGGGCTGGCTTGTAGGGTTTTGTCATTTTGGAATAATGGCTTAGAGCTTCAAATAACTCAGTTGTAAATATTGTTGCATAACAATTTAAATTGTTCCAATGTTTCACAGAGATTAATTTGTTAGGAGGCTTTGTAATTATCCTAAAGCTGTTTCTTTGCAACAGTAAACTAGAAGAATAACTTAACCAATTATTTTAACTGATTAAATGTCCAGTTCAAATATATCAACTATAGTCTTCTGGAATTGTATTTCTCTCTGAGTGGGAAATGGCTGGGCTCAAATAGGATTTTCAAGCCAAAATTTATTCATTTATTAAATTTATATGCTGTTCATCTCACCATTAAACCAACTCTGTAGTCTGGAAATAAACATAAAGAGTTGACTGGATAAAGAACATAAACAGATGTTTATGGCTGTGCCATAAAGAAAAGACACAAAGCATCTCTCTCACTCTCTCTTCCTCCCTCCCTTCCTCTCTCTCTCCAGAAAAGCACTAGTTTTATATTTGCTTCTCTTTAAAATATCAAAATGGGAAGATGGGAAGATATGGTCTATCTATGAACTCTGCAATCCATAGTCTTAGAGTCTAGAAACCATGTCATCTGAAGAAGTCTTAAGTGCACCCGCTGAATCTCTCCAGAATTTTTGCCAAATTAAATTTATATTGCAATAGAAAGGAGAAATAATCAGATTTGTACCATCTACTCTCCTATGGCTAACAATGAAGTTCTTAGTATGCTATTCTAACTCACCTTTCCAGCTCCTGTTCAATGATGTATTTCTTCTGGATTCTTTTCCATTAATGGACCAGGCAATCTGGATCCAATTTTATAACTTATTCTTGAAAGATAGTCAGTATAATCTATGCCCAAAGGCGGGAATGGGAGTTGTGTGTCCCTTCAAGTTATTTCTTGTGGCTTCCTGGACAAAGCCCTGCAGTTTTCTTGACAAGATCTCAGGAGTAATTTGCCTTCATCTCCTTCCTAGGGCTATGAAAGAATGACTGGTCAAAGCTGGCTTTGTTCCTAAGGCAGGACTAGAAATCACAATCTCTCTGTTCCTAGTTTGGTGCTTAACCATTACAGCAGACAGGTCCTACCTGAAAGTCCACATCAACCACATCAAATGAGGCATCAGCCTTTAAAAAAAAACAACACACAGGCTGACACAATATCCTCTTCGCATTAAGGACTAGGTAACATTCTGGCTGTTATCTCCTTTAACCCAGCCGAAACATACGACATGTAACCTGAAGTAGTGAATGACAGATTTTGTATTTTTAGTGTATATACCCTTTAAGCTAAAGTAAGTGTGTGTGTGTGTGTGTGTGTGTGTGTGTGTGTTTTACAGAATAGAAGACACGGAACTTTTAAAAGCTAAATAAAAAAAATGGTTCAAACAAGTTATAGATTTCATACATTCTCCTTTGAGAATAGTCAGTGTTATGTATCCATGTGACTGCCTCGGGTACTAATCCAGCTGTAAGTACAGCTATACTGCAGAAACCAGAACAGGAAGTGTTCATTTTCTCAAGCCTTATAAACCTTTCAGTACCAATTACCTTTGACTTGAAAGAAAATTGCATTAATCTATAATTAATTTTCAGAAAGTGATATTGCACATCAACTGCAGTCACAGGACTAATACATTTCTTTGTAAATATGGCTTTAGTCAGCCCTTCACCTTAAGGGCCGTCATATTTAATTGTTTCACTGTTCTGTAAATATAAGACTTTGACTTTTTTGAGTATTTTGGAGATGAGAACTGGCCTTCACTGAATGGAAAAAGAGAGAACTTGAAACTATTTTGCTGTCAAAATAAATGAGTCTATATGAAGTATCACTGATGAAATGTATTAATTTGAGTGACCAATAAATAAAACATTTGCATTCTTAACTCATTTGTTTCCCAGTCCCAGAAATAATTGTTGTTCCTCAGAATAGTTGAAAATAACAATAAAAAAAGTTTATGTAAAAGAAGGGCTTTTAAGCAGAGTATAATAAGAACAATTAATATGGCAGTCACCATTATGGCAGCCATCTTGACTTTTTTTTGGCCATACCCTGCAGACCATCCCTCTTTAAGAGACAGTTTATGAATACTATCACTATCAGTTTCTCCTGAAAAATCTAAGGGACATTGGATATGTTCAAGAAATCCTTCCCCAATATTCAATTTGTACAAATAAATATTCTAAATTTGACCTAGCACGACCAATGTAACTGGGGATTATGGGAACTGGTTTCTAGTATACCTGGAAAAACTAGATTGGAGACTGCCATTGTAGTTCTTGCCTCCATGAATTTGTTTTTCATGCATCAAAATTCTCTGCAACTTATGAAGCTGGTGGCACAAAGCAAGGGTAGACAAATCAGGAATCAATTTATCACTAGAAGTCAGAAACTTTGATAATGCTACTGTGACATAAAGCACCTCTGATAAAAGGATATCATCAGGATAGCATAGGGATAGACTACACCCAAATATTGTAAGAATTGGGTTCATTTATGGAGAGATGATAAAACTATTTAGCTGCCCCAAACTGAACCCAGCAAGCCACTGTATCATTTTATGCCTTTAGCAACTCACAGTGGACTGATTAGATTCAACATTTTTATTTAGGGATTGCTATTTCAAAATTAACAGCAAAAGGCAAAAGCAGGATAATGGTTACATTACAATGATCTCTTTCTTGGAAAGTGTTGCATCACAGCTCAAGACTCATGTTGCAAAAGTTTGAAGTTTTGTTTTAACATCCATGTCAGTAAACAAATACCAGCTGCAATGGCTTAATGCAAAATAAATAAATATTCATCTATTGGTTCCAACTTGCTTGGCCTCTGTTCAGTTACCAGGCAGAATGACAGTAAGATCAAGGTATAATGGTTCCTTCTCTTTTGGTCTCCTCTACTCTTTTGCCTTTGGATTTGTCTAAGGACAGGGCAAAATGCAACGTAACCTTTTATCCATTCCCTTAGACCTCAAAGCTAAAGAGATGATTCTCCTTACTATTTATGGAATTACCTTCTTAAATGGCTCCATGTATTGATGGGATTATCAGACAGAGAGACAATATTTCAGCATAATGCCATTTCTTTAATTAATTAAGGACTTTAATTTCCTCCAGTAACATTCTTAATTTTGAGCTGTTCGTCAGATTTATTTGTTTGTTTGTTTGTTTGTTTGTATGGCTGCCCATAGGTGACTCCAGAGGACTTACAAAAGGTAAACTTGGTTTGAGAGTGTGGCATCTGATATGGCAATACTGGTTTTATAGAGAACGTTGTTTGAAAGTTTGCAGTGTGTGTGTGTGTGTGTGTGTGTGGGTAGATGTCTGTATGTATATTATCATCACTATCATTTTAGCCATTGTCTATCCACTGCTGGATGAAGGCCTCTTCCACATGTTTCCAACCAATTATGGTCCTGAGCTTTCTTTTGCCAATTGGGCCTTGAAATGCTTGCTGATATCGTCGATCCATCTTGTTTTAGGTCTCTTTCATGGATGATATATCCTTATATGATTGGGGCATTAACAAGACGAAGGGGCTTGTGTAGGTAAATGAAATTGTGAGCTATGTCATTGGACATATATGTGACTGGAAGGATCTCCCAAGGCGAACAGGCCATGATGGATAACCCATTCTAACATGGATCACATCTGCCAACCCACATTGAACCAGCATGGCTGATTATGGTCTATTCCTTCCTCATGCCAATACAACCTCAAAAACAGTCCTCATTTCCCAGAGGCCCCAGGGCAACTACTCACGGCAACAGGAAGACATGCCCAAAGGCAGAGGGGGGGCGCTCTAAAGCTGAGGACCATATTGGTTGGAACCATGCAGAAGGCAACCATTAGTAAGTTTGCTTTCAAAAATGAGCATACATAGTGCTGGTACCATATCATGATGAACCTTAAAGGGATCTGTATGGGACTTCAACCTTCTTCCCTTATTTATCTGCTTGACAACAAAGCAAGAAACTTTGGTGGCTTGACAACTAAACATGAATTTTTACTATATTCTGGAGGAAATTAGGGAAGCATTAAGCTTTGGGATAAGTTTAGCCTAACTGGAATCACAATCCCACACAAACAGGCACATTTCACTCCTGAGTGTTTGGGGGTGACTTCATTACATCATCACTTTCAGTAACAGTCCTCAGCCACTAATAGTAACATTAATAATAAAAGTGCAACCCAACTGGAATGGCTGTCTACCCTGCTATGGATCACCAGGATTTCTGACTTCCTCTTATTTAACAATAGTAACCACAAATGACTCATTGCCTTTATTGCTCTAAATGATACTTCTAAAATTAAAAAAAGAATGGATTATGCAAAAATGGGTTGCTATTTTTTGGTTTCTGGAGCCTTAATACCATTGTACTACAATATTCAAAATACCTTCCCAGTTTCAAAACTCTTTAATTTTAATGTAGACATAAATAATTTCAGGTGCTTAAAAAAAATAACCAAAAAAATAACTTCACTCCCTAATCCTGCCACTGGAGATTGTATAGAGATGTAAACAAGCAAACCTTTATCCAGTAAAATGTTATACCCAAGTTCATATTTTTTGTGTCAAATTAATGGACAAATGCAGCCTTAACTGTGGATGACTTTGTTTATCCAACTCATCAGAACATCTAAATCAATGATTCTCAATCTTGGAATTTTAAGATGGATGACTTCTACTCCCAGAATTCCCCAACCAACATTGCTGCCTTGGGAATTCTGGGAGCTGAAGTCCAGCCATCTTAAAAGTTGTCAAGGTTGAGAAATATTGCTCTAAATAGTAGCAGAGGTTCTTGAAGGTCAATCCCTAATATGTATTGCTGCTGAAGTGCTAGTATCTTTCTTTGTCTGCTGTGGTAAGCATAGCATTCCTGCCCACGGGCATACCTCTGCAACATATGTTCTCTTAAAATCCTAAATATCTTTAAAATAGCTCGTAAAGAGGAGTTCTTTAAATGTGTAACAGATGCACAAAGAGACTGTGGGCAGAGAACTGTCATCATGCTTCAAGAATGATGGTCAACATAAGGTATTCTTAAAACAAGGTTAAAGGGTCTGTCATTTGATGCATCTCCAAGTATAGTTGCTTCTGAAAGTGATAATTCTATAAAAGAATTCTCTGTTGTCAGTATGACGGGTATGAATGTTTGGCACATGCAGCTGCTTTCAAATGCATTCAGGCCTCTTAAAAACATCCAGTGCCTGCCTGGTTCCTGTTGGTAAGGCAGATACAGTATAAAGGTGTACCAGACATATTTCGTCCCTCTTCTCTAGTGCCTCCTTTCCCATTTTTAATTTGTCCTTATGAAATTGTGGGATAATGTTCAACTGATCAAACAGATTGATGAAGAGGGGGGACAAAGAGAGATGTACACATACTATGTTTATTTTATCCACAAAAAAAATAAATTATGGAAGTGTTTATACTAAAATTAGAACCATTAACTGCTTACTTATAAATATAGTACTAAATCTCTCTTGGATGAAATCTGCATGTCCTGTATATATGAACCCAGAAGAGAAGTTAGGAGTGGGTTGGGGATTGGAAGACTGGTTTTTTTGGTAGCTGCTCTACATTGTCAATGGTTTAATCTTCTGGAAGGCAGTTCTGGATCTTTTGGGGGATAGTGATTATTGATTATTGATTCAGTGGCTGATTTTTGGTTTTGTAAATTTATTGATGATAAATATTAGTATCAGTAATCTGGCTTTTATGTAATTATGAGCCATGCAGAATCTAAGACTGAAATACCATATAATAAATATATAAGTAAATAAACTCAGTGGGAGAGTCACCTGAGGAAACAAGTAGAATTTTATTTCAGGTTTATACATTTGGCTTCATACACCTGTTTTTTTCATTGCCAGCTTGCAGACACTAATATTATTTCATATGATACTTGAAAAGCTGAACTGTCTTGCAAAGGTCCCCCAAATTTCTGCTCTCAGTGTTCAGCACTTCCATTAGTTTAATATAAATTCATTTGTTTATATTTGTGTGACTCGGCAGTTTTCAAAACTTCTGCAATTACTTTGGAAAACACATGTGCGAACTTTCAAAGGCATTAGAATTAATGGTTGAATTCTATTCTAATAGAAGCCCAGAGAAACAAACATAATTTTTCTGGATGGTTACTTAATTAAAAGTATTTAATTAAAAACTTCTGAGCAAAGCAACTAAAAATAATAAATTACATTCTCCAATCTGGTTTGCCTTTGTTCTGAATAACCTCCAAAGTATGTTCCCTTTTCTAATGTACTGTGACCTGTTTACACAATACCAAAGTTACTTTCAGGCAAACCAAGTTTACATTTAATCACATCAAAAATAAATATTAATAAACGTAGTCCTCAATTAATGGAGGCAATTGAGACTGGAATTTCCATTATTAAATGTCACAGTCATAAAGCGCAATGTGACATAATTGCCTAGTGACAGAAATTCTGACACTCTCAGTTGCCATCATTAAGTGAAACACTGAGGGTCATTAAATGAGGATGTCACAAGGTTACCATGTGCAACCTTCTGCTGGCTTCTTCACTGACTTTGCTTGCAGAAAGCCAGCAACGAAGGTTGTACATAGTTACCATTTAACCACTGCAAGAACTCTAGGTAAGAAGACCACTCATTCAGTGCTGCTACAAGTTTGAACGCTCGGCATATAAATAGTCACTAAGGCACTTCAATCCCCACAATGGATGAATGGTTGCAAAAGCTGATGGAGTTAGGAGAAATGGCTAAATTGACTGCTTTGATCAAAGAAAAAAAACACATTTTGTTTCTACCTGGAAACCCCTTCTGGACTTTGTGTTTGAGGTGAAAAAGAAATGAAACTTTGATTTGGGGTTTTAGTGATTAGATAGATCTGTTGTTATAGAAATGGCTAACTTATACTATTATGTAAAAGTAAAGTTGATGCTTGATGTTACTTTTTTATTCTATTGCACCAAAGGGAGTCAGAAGTCAACGCCTATTCTTTCTTTTTCCCTTCTTTTCTACACTTTTCCATTTTCCCTCTCCTATTTTTCCTTTATTCATTTTCGTATTTTATATTATAAACTAATAAAAATAAATAGTCATTAAAGGAGGACCGCATATATTGTTTTTTTTATTATATGAGCAAATGCTGTGCAGAGGATGAAAAGTACACACCTTCAAAGCATGATATGATGCTTATGTGATTATTTCCTTAAGGCATAGTGGCAAGCTTGATCGAGTGAAAAACAGAATTGCATTACCAAGCAGAAGATAACGCAAAACTCCAAATTATATAAAATTTGCATGGGTTGATTCATATCTAATTTAAATAAGAAATACAAGGTATTTCAGTGTAGTAGGGAAAATTGTCACTGCGTGCGTTCTTGGACTTCTTTCCAAGAGTCAGTAGACAACCTCAAGGCAACTCTCTTCTGATCCTTCATAAGCAAGCCCCTTCACATGGAGAACAATTGTAAAGAGAGAACTTGTCTTCTATGAGCAGAACAATCAGACAAATTTATTCAGTGAAGTAATGTTAGAATAAAACTTTCCACACTTCAATTTTCTGAACCTATAAATGTCAAATCTCTAGGCATCTGCTGGAGAACAAATGATAAAACATGTCATGACATGGCAACACAACCTTGCTGCTCTAATTTATGTACTTGCCTGCAAATATGAAATGATTTGTGTGATGACATTTCATCGCTTTTTTCTTATCACAACTAACAGCAAGTACCTATGTCAATAAATGTAGAGAAATTAGTAGAAGAAATCTGCTTACCTCCTTTCTTTGTCTAAAAGATTTATCCTCGTTTTTGTGTTCCCTAGGGTATTTTTCACTTTATCCTTAATCAGAATTTAGTTCTTTTTCTTCGTGTCTCACCTGCAGAATTCAGATTTTAGCCTGACTCACAATAATACTGGAAAGTATTCTCGGTATCTTAAGCTTTCCTATAACTGTTTTTTTTTTTTCTTAATTAAAGCTTACCTTTAGTTTCTCTTGCCCATAGACCAACCTGAGGAATATTTAGTTACAAAAGTTGCACACCTAAACGAATGCTTCTCCAATTTGCTCTCCAGGTTGCAAGTAGATGATATGATTGCTCTAGGTAGACATATCACACAGAAGAAGGTGAGTCATGAACAAGCCAGCCTGAAGGAACTGTGACCTACCAGGTCAGTTCCAGAGATAAAATGGGATTTTCACCAACCCCGAAGACTGATATCATGATCACTTCTCATTGAGAGCACCAAAAAGTTATCACTCTCAGTTTATGTTTGTAATGCAGACAATAGGCTTTGAGAAAACTCAGAAGTCTCCAAACCACAGGCAGCTTGAGCAAAAGAGTCAACAATGTTCTTGACCTAGGCATGAAAGCAAGGCCAGCCAAGTGATTGCAATGTTGTCATTTGTACCCTGTTAAATTTTATATCAAAACAGAGCCATCTTGGAAAAGGACATGTGGATTTTGTGGCAACAGGCCACCAGAAGTCTTTTGTCTTCTCGTCAGTTTTGCTTAGCATAACATAAAGGAGGACCAAATGTTGCTACGTATTGGTAGGGGTGAAACTTGAAATAGCCAAGAATTGTTTTTGGAAATAGTGCAAAACTTTTACTCAAATCTTGTCGGCAGGCAAGACAGCCTTTGCTTTTTATTACTCAGCCCAAAACTAACATTTTCTTAATAATTTTCCAATATCAAAGAGGTAGGTGGAGAAGGGGGTGGGAGTTTTGTTTTTAACCAAAGGCAGCTAAATACTATCGAACTCTAGAATAAACCAGTGTGTGCCAAACATATGCTATTCATATATTTTAACACCTTTGATAATAATAAAAAATGCATGTTCCTAGCCACTTTCATTCAATAACAACCACCTCTGGTTGCGTGTTGTGTTTTCCTTTCATATTATTATGAACCTGTGTTTAATTCTCTGTACCAGATTGGCTTTTTAACCTCTCTTTCTACATTCCACTAGTAATGTCTGATTAAGAAATTTAGACTTTCAAGTGCTGTTTTAAAAATCCAAGAAATACAGTAACACAATACCATGGAGAACTGATATAATCTTTTCAAAACTATAAAAATTGGTCACCCAAAGGAACATGTGCATGTAAAATTTTTAAACAAACTACAGTGGAATCAGATAGCTCGTAAAGAACCAGACTACTAGGGAGGGCATTGGTCAGTTAACTTTTATTTTATTTTACTTTATTTTTTGCTGTCATCCTGATTCAGAAAGGACTATCTTTCTAAGGCCTGTTGCTTCAGTCTTAGTTACCAGCATCTGGAATAAATTCCAGGATGGAACCCTGACATTTTAAAAAGGAAATTCAACCTTACAATAATCATTCCTTAAATCATTAATACAGGAAAAAAGCCAGATGTAAAAGCATGAAAATAAAATAAAAACAAATAAAGGAAAACACACTCCCACATATCAGTCAAGTTCTTGATGGGCATTGGTCTGCATTCCCAAATCGTTGCTGTCTAAGGGATTTTCCTTTCTGTATAAAACTTCCCACTAACTTGTTAAATCTAAACTTGTTAGAGTCAGTATCCTTTTTCAAAATAAATCTGGCTGAGCTTATTATTTTTGATCTTTGGCAAAATAGTATGTCTTTAGCAAAGTAAATTAACATAAAATAAAATATTTTATATTTGGTCCAGGTCAGCCCAAATTTTGATATTTCAGAAAGTTTTTATCTACCATTAATTCCAACTCTGAACAAATGTCCGTATCTACCATGAGGATATGTCAAAACATCATAAATCATATATGAACAATGGAAATTATGCAGCTGAACTAGCTCAGTATGCAAAGAAGTCATAATTATATTTGTTTGAAAACTAAATATAAACCATTTAAAATTTAAGAAAATTGCATTCTCAGGGCATTTAAGTCTTTATTTGCCTTTATTTATTTATTTTTTGCTTTGGAAGGATTTATATTCCTTGCAGACAATTGGTCATTGGCATTCTTTTAGAGAGTCATTGGGGCAACTTGGAGGTTTATCTGTGTCCTCAGGATCATCTGAGCAAATTGGTGTGGAGCCTCCTTGGCACTGCTGAAAGGACTGTGTTGTAGGACTGAGTACACAGATAAACCTCCAAGTGGCCTCAACGACTCTCTAAAAAGAATGCAAATGACCAGCTATCTGCAAGGAGTATAAATCCTTCCATTCCTCGCCATCCAATCACAGCTGAAGAAGCTTCTTTCATGAGAAGCAAAACATCTTCAAAGAAAAACAAGCAAGTCCAGTTGCCTCTTGAAAAAGCACCTTTGGGACTTCTTAAGGAATCAATTCCATTTTTGCAATACACTTCAGTCCCCTCAATTTCAGCATCAGTATGCTTAAGTTTGAATCCTACTCAGTCACTGGAATGTAATTGATTAGCAAAGCCTGATCAGCTTCCCACATGCATAGAGGGAGAACATGAGAATAATCTCTCTGTACCTAATGCATAGAACTGATGGGGATTAATGCTTCAGCCTGCCATGACTCTCAGTATTTATTTCTTTTCCTTTCTCATGCAGGAAGGTCAGTTGGGCATCAGATTAACATTTCCTATGCTGTATGTAGCAAATTGAGGAGGAGATTGAAGGAGATAAAGTGCATTCCAGATTGCAACATTCTTCATATTTAAATGATGCAGTGGGGCTTTCACCCTCTTTCCTTCAGTGAGATAAAAAAGGTGCTGACTGAAAATGTCAAACTTAAGATTTAAGGAAAACATACAACTACAAGGTCAAAGGTAGAAATGTTGTACAGAAATTAATTATGGTTCATAAGGCCCCAATGTTGGGGGGATTTTTAATAAATGAATGGTTATTTCCTTTCATATTTCAGTGACATGAGAGATGACTGCCAAAAAGAAAACAAAAAGGAACCCCGCTATTGACATATGAAGCAAGATAATCTTTAGCTTATTGTGCTATGGTTACAGTTTATCTATTTCTTTAGCGGTAAACAATAATTCCAATTTATTCCAATGAAATAGAAAAGTTCTACCATTCTCTGTTGCAGAAATAGAGATTCTTTTAGGATAGGATAGGATAGGATAGGATGAGAGAAGAGAAGAGAAGAGAACAGAACAGAGAAATCAGAGTTGGAGGGAATCTTGGATGTCTTCTAGTCCAACCATCTGTTCAGGCAGAAAACCGTATACCATTTCAGACAAATGGTTGTCCAGTCTCTTCTTAAAAGCCTCCAATGATAGAGCATCCACAACTTCTGGAGGCAAGTCATTCCAATGATTAATTGTTTTGTCAGAAAATTTCTCCTTAGTTCTAAGTTGGTTCTCTCCTTAATTAGTTTCCATCCGTTATTTCTTGTCCTGCCTTCAGGTGCTTTGGGGAATAGGTTGACTTTCTCTTTACATCTTCACATTCCCTCTTTTCACATCTGTGCATGCATTGATATTGCTGTAGACATTTCCTGCTTTCATTTCTTGGGGCAGCTGAGTCTTTCTGCTTCCACCTCAATGTAGTGCAAAAGTGCTGATTTTTGGTAAAAATAATATAGATCCATTGACAGACCCTATCCTTCTTGTAGGGAATAATTGCCCAACCTTCTTCCTGAAGCTTAAATCTTGAATCATCCTGACAAGTCCTCTAAAGAGAATGCTGGTTTAATGATTTGGTATTGCCCACTTATACAAGTTATGATGTCAGATTTCACCCATTTTCTTCAGGCAAAGCCCCAACTTTGTTTCAATTGTATATTTTTTAATTTTTTTTCCTATGGATCTGAGGTATTTATTTTGTTTCTGTAAGACCGTAATGTCTTGAGACAGGGTGGTGATTTTGTCTCCTTGTTCTCAACAAGACTGTCAGCAGAGCAAATAATTATAGGTTTGTTTCAAACTGGCACTGAGACATAGAAACTCCATTGGGAAGTAATTTCCATTTCAAAGATCATTGAGTTAAAAGTTATCCTGAGATTATAGAGTTGTGTGCAGCTACAACATTGCTGGGTTTTAAAAATGTTGACTGCTATATTTCTGCTTTCTTCCCCATTCTACAAATGGTTGGAGGATATGAGTAATTTGATGCGTAGCAACTCTGAAAACATAAGTAATGACATCACTGACTTAATCAAGGAAGCTATCTTTATGGGCTCTTCCATTTGTGTATTAGTAATGATCTGTGGAATAAAGCAATGGTAGTAACTGAGAGGCAGCATGATAACAACTGATATCCCTACTATCTTTTGAATTACTAGAAGTAGATTCATTATTCCTTCAGCAGTTTCACTCCTGCAGCATTTAGTTCCTTCAGGAATCACAAGTGAATTTCAGGTCATCAAGAGTCAGCACTGGGACCTTATCTGAAAGCCAGGATGTTATTTTCTTTTATTATCATTATTTTGAATAGCTATAGACAAAGGAGGTCCTAATGGATTTTTTCCTCTTCCTCTTTTGTGATGCAGGTATTGTTTGTTTCTCTGATTTTTCCATTTTGGTTTATTTATGCATTATGTCCCATATTTTATTTATTTCATACTAGAAACTACCCCTTTGGCTTTTAGCAGTTTGTCATCATAGGTATCCATTACTATGGCCTAGTAAGCCATATATTATGATGTCACAAATCATAAACCACATATCACCGTGCCACAAAACCATTCCCTTTTGTACTTGTGCTACAAAAAACACACTAAAAACATAAGAGATAACATCACATCTGTGCAATCGCATCTGTGCAATGTATATTTTGCCACTTCTGTAAATAAATGTTTTGGAATGTCTATGTTTGCCACCAAAATTTTGTTAATGCAGCCTGCTGACAACAAAAAAGATATTTAGGAGTAGGCAGAATTATGAGAAGTAGGATGAGGAGTATGAGGAGTAGGCAGAATCAAGCATTATAATGAAATGATATTTTTTGGAAAGTAACCTCATTCAAGTATCCATTTGTTTATTAACGAACAAATCTTTTGAACTACATGACATAATATCCTTGAAAATCAGTTTTAAAAAATAACTTGTAACGTAGCAGAACAGGGTTATTTTTCAGGAGGAGACAAATGCAACCCCCACTTTGTATATATTAGCAGCGTAGTTCTCTAGAACAGAGGTGTCTATCTTTAAGACTTGTGGACTTCAAGTCCCAGAATTCCCCAGCCAAGTCTTAAAGTTGCCAAGGCCGAACACCTCTGTTTGAGACTGGTTGACAGCAAGACTGTAGGATCAAATAAGTCATAAACTATCTAGTGCAGTCAACAGAAGTACAGGTAAATTATTAGTCAAAATAATTGAATATTTATAATAATTATAAATATAATTCAAAATAATTGAATTTTTTTAAAAAAGAGGAAGAAACATGAGATATACCTAAGAAGTCCAACTTCCTGCCATTATTATAACTCTAATGAGAGCTTCCTTTGCCTGCCCCATTTTTAGAGTCCACTTGATTGCATGGTGATGTGTGAGAGAAGGAAAACACACACAAAGGAATCTTTCTTGTTTGTTTTAATTAAACTTTAATAATAAAAGGCCACCCAAGGAAGTATATTCTGAATTCAGGACATGGAACCACAGAGATAATTCAAGTAAAATAAAAGATGAGCCATGCAGAGTAATGTCTCCTATAGCATTCCTCTGGTTTTCATTTAGTTCTGTACATGTACATTTGTTATTAATCAACAGCTTGCATTTAAATGTAGTAAATTTAAAAGCTAAGGAGGCTATTCCATCTGAGCAAACTATATTAATATTTTCTTGAATAATCTATGAATAATCTATTTAAGATGATGTCTGGCCAGCAGTGTGGTCTTCTTGGCAATAACTGCACTCCTAGCTGGTGGTTTTAATATCATTCTGTCCTCTATTACTTTTATGTTGTGTTACAAATTTTCTTGTTCACATTTGTCCAGTTCTTTATAGAAACAGACTTTCCACTTTCAGATTCATTTCCAGAATTTCGATTTTCAATCACAATAATATATCATGTATTCATTTCTAAATAGTATGGGCCATATTTCTGAAGCTTCTACACAGTTTATGGAATGTATCTTACACAATTCCAAAATATTCATCCATCTCTCTCTTTCTCTCTCTTTAGGTGAGACGTATCAAATTCAATCCCATCGTGGGCTGTATCAGGATTTTGTTTGCCCTTGGGGGCCCAGGGTGGGCATGGCCTGGTCATCACGGCTGACTTGGTGGGTGGGGTCGGGGTAGGCCAGGGCTGGGGTGGCACAGGCCAGTCCCACGCTGTCTCTGGGAAAGCCACAGGGGACAACTCTGGGCCTATCGTGGGCCGGATCAGGCCTGAGGGCCTCCTGTTTGACATCCCTGCTTTAGGTAGTCCTTAACTTATGACTGCAATTGAGCCCAAAATTGCTGTTGCTAATTGAGGCAGTTGCTAAGTTAATTTTGCCCCATTTTATGACCTTTCTTGCTACAGTTGTTAAGTGAACCATTGCAGGTGTTAAGTTAGTAACATGGTTGTTAAGTGAATCTGACTTCCTCATTGACTTTGCTTGTCAGGAGGTCGCAAAAGTTAATCATAAGACCCTGGGACACTGCAACTGTCATAAATATGAGTCAGTTGCCAAACATCTGAATTTTGATCATGTGACCATGGGGATGCTGCAATGGTCAGAACGGTAAAAAACTGTCATAAAACACTTTTTTCAGTGCCATTGTAACTTCGAGCGATCACTAAATGAACTGTTGTAAGTTGAGGACTGCCTATGTGTGTGCGCGTACAAAACAAACATTGCAACTCTGCAAAATTATACATATACTTATACATATACATTTTGCATATCAGCAATGTTTGTTTGCTAAACTTTTGAAGATAGCCTATAAAGGAATAGTCAAACTGCCAAAATCACTTGAAGAAATGGAACAGACCAGCATGGGATTCCACTTACCAAGAACTATTTTCCTCCTTTCTGATAGTTTTGGCATCATTTGTCTTCAACACAGAGAGCTTGAGTGGAAGGAATGCCAATGTACTAGCTGATCAGAGTTGTGTTTTATAAATAAACTTCATAACATTATTTAATTCAAAAATAAACAAAACTTCAAAGTACAGCTTCAGAACAATAGATCTAAAATTAATTTAATGAAAAAATTATATTTGGGGTGAGGAACACTAGCAAAAAAGCATGACTAGAATGCAGAAAAGGGTTTTGTTTTAACTTTTTATTTTTACTTCAATAAAAGAAATATAGCGATGCATCTGTGATGCATCTGACACTCAGTATCTTCCTTCCCAGATTTTCTCTACTGCTATCTTGTAAATATAATAGAAAAGAATATAACTCTACTGGGAGAAAAGGATATGAAATGTTAGCTATAGCAAGAACAGGACAAACATATGCAACTTCATTTGTACTTCCATTTTTTCTATGTGCCATAAAATAAACTTCTAGAATCACATTTCTTGTGTCGGCAGATTCGTTTTGTCTAGGTGCTAGAAGAAGATAGAAATTATGATTCACACAATGCTTATTCAGTGTTAGTCCAAGTACTAATCTTTTTTTGATAAAATAAGCATTAGGCCCTTACCACAGAAGTACCTTATTGTAACGGCTTCCCCTGTAAACATAAAAGCAATGGTTCCATGATAGGAACTGAAAATGGCAGCAAGGTTGGGAGAAAAAACCCTCAGATCGCACAGAAATGTTATGGCATTCTCTATGATTACACATCTTTGGTATTCACATCTTTGGTTTTCTATTGTTTGGGTTTCAAAGCAGACCTAATAAAATATACCTAAATTAACTGTGGACTATACTCTGAGTCATGCAATATTTCTAATTTAATCAGAGTGAATATGACCAGAAATTGTATCAGTGGTAGACAAGACAACTATTATGAAGCAAAGGTTCTAGGCAAGAGGAAGTTCTTCTTTGGCTCTTAAACGTGTGGTGTTCCCACAACAGACTCTATTGAGAATATCCTGTGCTTTGTAGCTTTGGTTCTTTTTATCTGGCTTATAACCCAGCTGCTATATATTATCTTATACATTGGGCCACAAAGGTGCTTTCAATAAAGTACTAGCATCCTTCCCCTCTCATTCACTGCCTTTCAGTCTAATGTTTGGAGACCCCGTTCTCAGCCACTTGTACATTTCAGCACTTGAAACATACCAAGAGGGACAATCGGCTAACTAGTATCCATACCCCCCCTTTCTGTGTTTCTGTAGCTTTCTCCCCAATCCATTGTGTTGGCTGATTGTGCTGTCATAAAGATGAGAGTTTGGGGCCTGTTTTGCTCAGGAGAAGGCCTGTGCAATCACTAGCTTTATTGCATACCATCCCATCCAATGACCCCTCCCTCTCTTCTCCCTGTTCTTATCATGAGAGCCTATTCAAAGGAAAATTACACCAGACTTCAATGGGAAAGGGAGGGTTGAGTGTCCCAATGTTTTGGAGGCTATTCATTGCCACAGCCACAAAAGGTGAGAACTGAAGAACTGCTTTAATTGTAAAATGTTTCAAACAAGGGGGGGGGGGGAATCCCTATTAAGATCGGGTGGTCCCATTTCCCAAAGACGAGCAAGTTCAATAATATACTGGTCAACAGAGTTACCCTATCCGGACAAAGCTTTTGTTGTTTTTTTCCAGAAAGGACTAAAATAACCACTTGGAGATGTTAAACTAAAGCATGGCATTTTAAAACGAAAATGGAAGCCTAGGATATTTTGGTTCTCTATCACAATGACTGCCCTCAATTAGATCACTTAGGCTTGGCAAATTGGTTCCTTCAGGGTCTTATAATCATAAAAATTCATCCATCCATATTTATAGCAAGTTCTGTTTTTGCCGAGCTGGTTTTGCTCATTTCCATAGTAACAACAAGTGCCTATGTTGGCTTGGCGCCATGGTGTAATATTCAAGAATGTTCTTTTTATCCCTTTTTGCAAGACAAGCTGGTATGAATATTTATATTACACTTTGCATTTTGATGGTAACCTCTGTATTTTCCCTTGATTGAAAATGTGATTTTTTTTATTACACTAAGGACATCTAACACAACAATTTTAGTGCCATTGATAATGATCTCTCATTTTGAGATAATTTTTAATAGTCCTGGTCTCTCAGGGTGATTCATTGGTAGGATCAACCCAGCAATGTTTGGGTTTCAGGTATGGAAATAGAGTGGAGAAGATCAGTACTTCCCCTTCTCTATTAAAAGAGCCCACCATTAGTTGTGAATCATAAAATCCTCTTAGAAATAAAAGTGTTTTGCTTTAAAGGAGTGTTTTGGGGTCAGACAAATCTCCATCAGCCTAGAATTGGATATTGCAATAGAATGTCCCTTCAATGGGAATCAGATCTCTTGAATTCCATATGGCTTAATTCTAAGAGCAAGTAAAGATACAAAGAAGGTGACAAAAGTAAATGGCATCTTCTAGCAGCATCCACAACATATGACAATGATACCAAAATGACGACACACGCTTCATTACATCATCACACACATGACATATTTGTGTCCTGATGTCTGAGAAAAGTGCACCAGTTACAGCTGGTTTGCATGTCACATATTTGACCCCCATAGGTGCCCATAACAAGATGATTAAGGGAATAGTCCATGGGATCCACGGCTGCTATAATTATGTACTGTCTCCAACTCATTAAGATCCAAGGTAAAAAGAAAAAAAAATACTGTTTAATAGACACTTTACTTTTCTTTAGAACTGTACATTCACTTTAGGATTTAAAATATAGCTTGGATTATTTTCAAATGTTCTACTTTTTACTTTGACATTAATTAATGTATAGATGAAGAGATTCATTTCTATGACCTGAACTCTAGAAGACGTCCTCCTGGATTTAAATTATATGGCTATGTATTCATGAATACACAAAGAAAGAGAGAGAAAAAGAGAGAAAGACAAACACCAGTCACGATCACGTATATTTTCAAATACAGAATACAAAAAAAGTTCTGAACAAAACACAGAAGTACAAAAAATTCTGAAGCCTGATTATCATTTCTCAGACCTTGGACAAGGTAGCTGTTACTTGGCTCTTTTTTCCCCCTGAAAAAAGCTGTTAATAGTGGGGTGCTTTGAATATAGGCATGCAAATTGCATAATCCTTTCCTCTTAATACTCAAACTATTAGGAGTGAGAAAAGAAATGATTGAAAAGAACTTGTGGGAGTATGGGGAGGTGTCACTGCATATTTTACGTATATGTTATATTCATTATAAGGAGAGAGAGAGAGAGAGAGAGAGAGAGAGAGAGAGAGAGAGAGAGAGAGAGAGACAGAAAGAAAGAAAGAAAGAAAGAAAGAAAGAAAGAAAGAAAGAAAGAAAGAAAGAAAGAAAGAAAGAAA
>JANHFL010009212.1:3042-14607 GCA_032468155.1 Oxyrhabdium leporinum | reverse complement strand
GAGAAAGAAAGAAAGAAAGAAAGAAAGAAAGAAAGAAAGAAAGAAAGAAAAGAAAGAAAGAAAGAGAAATTCTAGCCTGAGTGTAATTCTGCATTGTAGCCTAATCTGATGGCTTGAGTTGAGAACTTTTAAGAACTTTTCTCAACTTCCAAATATTAAGGATTTCTTTAACTTTTAATTTTTCTTTTCAAAATAAGAGTGTATTGCTTTAATTGCCTGCTACCACCACAACCTGGTCTACCGCCAAAAATACAGTGTATGTGTGTATAAACCAACACACAAAGTCACAGACACAAACTCAGAATTTTTAATAGTATATATATATAGTAGCAATTCTCAGTAGTATATTGAAGTAGTCTCCATGTGGGCCCCAGTGTGCAATGGGCCATTTATGATATAAGTAAAGGTAAAAGAGTCCCTGCTGCGGATTTTACTCCACTAGTCATTGCCAACTATAAGGGGCAGCGCTCATCTCTATTTCCAGGCCATTGAGCCAGGGCTGTCCAAAGTCAATTCCACAACATGTGGTCAGCATGACATCACAGAGCACTGTTACTTTACATTGAAGTGGTGCCTATTTATCTACTTGCATTTGCATGCTTATGAACTACTAGGTTGGCAGGAACTGGAGCTCACCTCATCATTTGGCGTTCAGGTCGCAAACCCAGGCTGTCAGCTTTTCAGCCAACAAGGCCAGCATCCTAACCACTGAGCCACCACACCACCCTTGATATAGGAAGGAGGTTGAAATATAATATTGAATAAATAAGTAATTAAATAAATCAATAATAGAGTAAGAAGTAATAAATAATAAAGTATGTGCCTGTATCCTACTAGTGCCAAGATTTGTTTCTTGCAATAGTTCTAGAGTTATTCTAGGGTTTCTTCTTCACTCAGGATTCTTTGGTTGCATGAGCTACAACTGGTATTTAAATATCTGCATTATTCCAACATTATCATTTTGGTTCTCCTCATATCATAAAATGCAAAAAAAATTGTTTGGGATACTATAAGAATGTTGTAAATATATTCCTGTTGGATGCAAGTTATAGCTTGTGTGTACTATGAAGATGTTGGCAGTGAGAATGGGACTACACCTAGCAAATGCATGCTTAGCTGCCCCAATGATTCTTTAGTCTTTCCATATCAATTTTTTTTTGTGATCTAGACTGTTGACTGGGAAAGTTGAAGTTCACACATCTGCTGATATTAATTTCCTAGTCTAGACCATACCTGAAGTGATACAATCAGAATTTACTACCAACCTCCAAATTACTTTAAGGAACAACTGTCTTCTTTCGAAACTGGTAGTATCTATCTTCTTTCTTGCCTTGTGTATATCTTGCTATGTTTCTTCTCAAACACAAACACACATGTACATAGAAAAAAGAAAGGGAGAGACTTAACCCAAGCCTGAACATCTTGCAAATAGCAGGTGACTTTTCTGTCAAAGAAATCGCAAATAACCAAGACTAGAAGGTTAGGAGTGGATTGGAGGAAATGACTTATTTTTTTATTTTTTTGGAGAACATGTATTTTTTAAGAGAGAAGAAGCTGCCTTTTTCTGGAAATCTGAGAAAGATAGATCAATGGAAACTGTCTGTTAGAATTTAAAGCTCTGACTATATTTTATCATCATACTGTACTTCTAAAGAAACCCAAGAAATAGTGAGGGGGGGGTTAGTCAAACTAGAGCTGGAAAAACCTTGGAGGTCTTCTATTCCACCACCAGCACTACCATCCGCTCAAGCAGGAGACCCTACAAATGGCTGTACAGTCTCTTCTTAAAAGATCTCCAGAGATGAAGCACCCACAATTTCTGAAGACAAGCTGTTCCACTGGTTAATTGTTCTCACCATTAGGAAGTTTCTCCTTATTTTTTAAAAATAATTAATGAATTAAGTTTCTTTTTAATTATGTCCACTAGGACTCCAAGGTCTCTCTCATAGCTACTGTTTTTGAGCCGGGTTTCACCTAATCTGTACTTGTACCTTTGTTTTTTTCCTGCCTAAGTGTAAAACCTTGCTTTTCTCCACATTAAATTTCAGCTTGTTGGATAGGGCCCATTGTTCAAGTTTGTCAAGATTCTTTTGGATCCTGAACTTGTCTTTTAATGGAGGTAAATTCTGTAAATGGATGTTGTGAAATGAGAAAAATGTAACTGTAAGGTATGTATTCCCTTACCACAAGATGTGAATAATAAACTGCCTCATGATTTCAATAAGAATTACTCATATCCTGTGGGAGGAGAAAATGGAGCCTTGACTTTAAAGAAAAGTTTCATCTTCCATGTCTGTGGTAGGTCTTTGAGGGTTTTGTGCTATTTGGGGACAAATTCAAAACATACTTTGTGACAATCTACACTACAGGACAAAACCATATTATAACAACATGTTGTAATGTCTTGTAAAAATGAGGAAGCTTTCGGCAGAACAGGAAGCACAGTTGTGCAAAATTCTTTATTTCATATAGTGCCATTCTCTTAGCTGCCTCAGCAACATTTTGCTGCCCTTAATGACAAACAAAACAAAAGTCTTTGAAACAGAAATATGGACACAGAGCGTTAGTGCAATGCCATTTCACTGATGGTGGAATATATTACTAAATTATCTACAAATGAGTTCTTGCATTTCTTTTTTTCTCAGTGTATACGCTCTTCACACATTTCTTCTTTCCAAATTCAATAAAAGAAGCTGCATTTTATATTTGACATGTGACCACCTTGCTTGTTGGTTAAGATGATTCACTGTTTGAGATTTGGATCTCGGCTCATATGCAGAATTTTTTCTCAGTGCCAAAAAAACCACCAACCCAATAAAGAAAAATATTTGTAGCTCAGGGTTGATATGAAGGGTCCTTGGTGCTCTCTAAGCTTGGTTGTTTTTTTGCAAGCATTTCATTACCTGAACCAGGTGACATTCATCAGTGCACGTCTGCAGGAAAACAACCAAGCTCAGACAGCACCAAGGACCTGTCAAAAAACATCAACAAAAAAAAACCCAATAGCAAAAACATGGTACAGGAAAAATGAATGGGATTTTAGAATAGCAGTAGCCATAGCGCTTAGGCATTATGGGGGTTGTAATGGCAATCCATCTGGAGAAGACTAATTTGTATTAAGCAATTAACTGGAGGACATATCCTAAGGCACTAAATGACAAAAAGAAATGAAAAAAAGTTATGTTGGAAACATCGGCCGTCTCTACCACCTATAATGACCCACGTGCATTTTTGAGACTCTTGTGAGCGCGTGAACAAAGCTGAGGAATGGGGCAGTGGTACAAAGAACAGTTGAAGTAGGATTAAAATTTGCTTCTGCTAGAATCCAGGGTTAACTGAACCAGTTGCCACATATTCTTCACTTTTCACAAAGAAAGAAAATGCCAAAGATCAGAAAAGGCAAAAACTGCATGGGGATTTAATTCTTAAAAATAAATATTTTCACTGTGAATATTTTTCCTAAAGCCACAGGAAATTTTGCCAAAGGCATGATTTCTGTTTATTTTTTCTGAAAATAAGAAAATGTCAATTAAAAAAATGTTGCTATCTGGAGTGCGATACTTTACAGTGATATTTTGCAGCTCGTCATCATTCTCTAGAATATCTGTCAGCTCAAGGAAAGGAGATATAACATTTTATTTGTTTACTTCATTCTGTTTTATATCCTGTTTAGTTCACAACTGACTATAGTTCCTTGCCTTTCTACGTACTGGTCCAGGTTCCTGTAATTTTAGACTCAATTTAGCACACTTTAGTTATGTTAACTAACTAACTAAGCTATGTTAACCTTCTTAAGCAGATGATTACCAAAGCTCCTAATCAAGAAGAAATTTTCAGTTCTGCACTAGGTGACCTGGTTGTTACATTCTGTGCAGCCCACTTCTGCTTAGTAACCATGGGATGCTGAGATAAGAAGTGCAGAGAAGAAAAGGGATCATGATCAAGGGATCTTGTGATCAAGGGGTCCCAAATTTATTTATTTATTTTAATAAATTTTATTAATTTTCTATGAATTAGATTCAGTGCTTAATAAACATTGAGTTGTATGGGTATTTAATTTGCTTAACAATACAAATGCCATTCTTACTCTCCACCCCTTTTTTCCAACCACTGGTAAAATAAATTCCAAGTTTGATAATATTGTGTCTTCTTTCTGTTTCAATGTAAGTCTGTCCATTTCTGCACAGTCTAATATCTTCTTAATTATCTCTTCATCTTGAGGTAGTTCTTCATCTTTCCAATATTGTGCGAAGATAATCCTCGCTGCTGTTAAAACATGTAATACTAGCACATGCTAACACATACTAATACTAATACATACTTTATTTATCATTTTTTTCTGATATCATCCCTAATAAAAACAGTTCAGGTTTAAAATCTACATGTTTGCCTATTATCTTTTCTAGCCATCTATGTATTTTGCCCAAATTTTTTGTTTTTGCATAAGTCCACTGCATATGTTAAAATGTTCCTGTCTTTTGATTACATTTAAACATTTTAGCTAACCTCACAGGTGGTAAATGGGGGACCCAAATTTAGATAAATGCTGTTTTGTTTCATTTTGTTTAGACATAGAATAGTCCAATATTGGGTCACCTTAGGTGTTATTTTGTTTCCAGGAGTTTTCATTTTTTTAAAAAATCCATTATAGCCAAAACAGTCAGTAGCTGAAGAAGGCCTGGATCTCCAATCAAAATATGAACTTCCCCCCCCAAAAAAATAATAATAATAGACATTCGAGGAATAATTTAGTTGTTATTTAGGTGCAAATGAGACTGGAACACACAATAATGCATTCCAATAGGAAGTGTTATCCTGCTTATTTTTCATTTGGGACACTCCTTTAATACACAAGTAATAATACAAGTAATGCTACAAGTAACTCTAGCAAATTAAGACTTTTAGTGAATGGAGACACTGGAGATGAGATAATTTAAAGAAATGCCAATTTATCCCTTTTCACATGCGCTGGAACTTGCAAAGTTTTGCTTCCTGCACCTCATTGTTTAATCTGCTAGCAAATGCAGCTAGGCAGGAAAGCATTCTATTGGGATTCAACATCTGGCCTGCACATCTTAATTTTAAGACAGCATGGCAGTACTGCCCTTCCACTGCACAGTAGAAATTAACACATTGACTTCTAAGAGCATAAATCTAATGGGTAGCATGTTTTCCCTACAGAATTGTACTAAGAAGGTTTTTTGGCCAGGAGTAAGAAACAGAAAGCCCAGGGAACATAAGGAACTCATTGAGTATAAGCCTTAAAGAAAGCACTGCAGTCTGTTCTCAATTCTCAGTTTCAGGTTTCTAATATGACCCATGGACTACAGGTATTTCATTTTCGATGTCCTTGGTTAGAACTGTGAGCGTTGCAAACCACTTGAAATTGTTTTAAAGGACAATAGGTGCTGAGAACTGATGCAAGAACTTGCAATATCAGTCAACGTGACTTTTGGGGATCAACTCTTGTTATGACCTGTACATCAATGATCCCACAATCCAGATTAGACTTCTAGTAAAACACACACAGGGCTTTATCTGGGTTCTATTGCAAAATATATGGCTGTGACTATCCTTTTCTCACCCCATTTAGGATTATTCTATAGAATGTTGCAGCTGCAGAACAACATTTACTATTGTTGTTACTACAGGTAGTCCTTGTTTAATGACAACCTTATTTAGTGACCATTTGCAGTTACGAGAGTGATGAGAAAGCAGATTTACAATCAGTCCTTGTATTTATGCCCTTCACAGGTTTGTAAAGCAGAGGAAACCTTTACAGCAAGGCTGAAAGTAGGATCATAAACACCATTTCAGTTTCAGTTAGTGATTGCTTCACTTAGTGACCACATTGGTGGTCCCGATTGTGGTTGATAAACGATGACTACTTCTATTATTATTGTTATGATTATTCTTAATTAAATCAATACGCTCCCAATTCCCTGCAATTCTAGATGACTTACAAATTGTTAAAAACATTTTAAAACAAGAAAATAACATTATTCCCACAACATTGCTGAACTAATTTCAGTTGAAGATGATATGTGTTGAAATTTTGTAATATGAAGACTTGGTGACTAAGTGTTTTGGAGATGAAGGGTCCTCTTTCCTTCTCTCTCTCTTTTTTTTGCCTTTTTTATTGGATCTTTTTGTTTATGTACTAATGCCAATTGCTGTGTTGTTTGTTACTGTATAAACTTCTTTGGAAAGTTTGTAGGTAGAGTATGATGTTTTAATTAAGTTGAATGCATAATATGAACCTCAAACTACTTAGTAATCATCAAGTATACCACTGCAAAATACTTCACATTTTACCTCTTTTCACCAAAACCATAAGGGAGCGGGATATATGCCTTATTTAAATGTCATGATATTATTGTAAAGTTGTACAATTACCCAAAAAAGAAAATATTTTTAAAAGATACAAAAAATAAGCATGCATACAAATGAATAGACTAAAGGGAAAGAAAGCAGCTGAATAGGAGGATACATAACTATATATCTATATTTATCTCTAAAGTATCTGTCCCAGGTTAGAACATTTGAGAGGTAGAAATGTCTGCCAAATCAGAATTTATTTTAGGTATATAACATTTATCTCATTTACATAAAAGTATTAGATTTCTTTAATTAAATAACCTACATGAAGTGCACTAAGATTTACACAAAAATAGGTAAAATGGAAGTAAATTATCCAAACCAATTCATACAACAATGGACTTTTTTGTGATTTGGTATAAAGCCCAAAATCAGGTTTTGTCCATTGCATCCAAAGTATGTTGGATGAGGGATTTGTAAAATTGGGGTTTTATTGTACAAAAGTAAAACAATGTAAACATACAGACCAATTAGCCAGCACCCCAAATGAAAATTAGAAAATATTAAGAAAGAAAAAGTTATAAGAGAAGCAATCCTAGAGGGAGCTTAGTTCATGAAATGGGAAAAAAAAATTCTGAAGCCCCTCAAAATACCCCTTTAATCTCTGTCAGGTTTAAGAAGAATGGCAGCTGATTCTGATGAAATGGTATCATATCTCTGGAAACCCAGAGAAGACAGATCTTCTGGGTAAAGAGATAAACAGGAATCTATGACTGGTACTAGGATGGCTTATGTGAAGAGGGTCATTCCAGGAGCTTGTTTAAATGACTGGACCAGGATAGTTGTAAGGCTCCTAACACCAAAAGCAGCAGCTTCAACTCTGCTGTAGCTATGATTGGTGTGATTTGAGAAAAATGGATGAAGTGCATGAACTGCAAAGTTTTGGACTAAGAATAAAGAAAAGATAAAAGAACTTTTGCAAAAGGAATTTACATTTGTCCAGAAGAGGACAAGTAGTTTTAGCTGCTTGGGAGTCAGGAGTCACCTATTAATTCTGGATGCAAATGGTTAATTGCACTGAAAAATGAAGGCCTTCATCTATTTTTATTCAGTTGTTTGACATTCTTAACTAAATAACCCCAGGGCATTGCAACTCCTTCCAAATCCCTGCAAAAATCTGATTGGATTATTTTTTACATGTGCACCCATGTTAGGGCTTTGATTTAACAGTTCGTCCCCCACAATGGCCTTCAGTTACATATGCTGAAATAAAAGTTTATAGCCAAACATCTAAAATCTGATAAGACTTAAGGATTTGATTTCATTACTGCTGAAGTTATATAGGAATTTGAAGTGTTAGAATTTGTTAGCTTCCTTTCTTATCACCAGTGACTGCTATAATCAATCCAATTTTCAAAAAAAGGTAAAAGTGAAGATTCAGTGAATAATCACCCTAACACCTTCTATGGAGCCCAATTAGCAAAATGTATGCAAAACCTGTAAAAGATAGATGATTGTACCGATATGAATCTGAAGGAGGAACAAGCAGGTTTTAGGGCTGCACATTCCTGCTTGGATTAAGCAATGATCCTGCAGATTAGTTGAGAAATACACTATCAGATCCTGATCAGTGATTTATTTGTTTATTGACTTTAGGTTTGCTATTCACTCAGTCTCAATCCCTAATGGTTTTTATAGATAAAGATACGAGGAGCGTTCATTTATTTTCCAGTGGGACTGAAGAGGCTATCACCTAGGCTCAGTAGAGGTTAGTTCTGACAGCGGCTGCCTGCAATTTGGCAGTTCGAATCTCACCAGGCTCAAGGTTGACTCAGCCTTCCATCCTTCTGAGGTGGGTAAACTGAGGATCCAGATTGTTGGGGGCTATATGCTGTTTCTGTAAACCGCTTAGAGAGGGCTGGAAAGCACTGTGAAGCGGGATATAAGTCTAAATGCTAGTGTTATTGCAATTCCTAGAATTCACTTTATTATTCAAAAACATCTTAGGTCTTAAAAGATACAGATTTAAAAGTTGATCTTATTTTATGCATACTCTAAGACAGGTGCCTTTCCCTTTTGCCCTCTATCACCTATTTATTTTTCCCTTACATTTCACATATATCTAAGGCCACATGCAAGCTTACATTACATGTAATTATACAATGTAAAGAGTATGAATAAATATAACCAGAGGGCATGCAATTGCATATTGAATATATATATATATATATATATAACCTCTTGCTCTGAGCTCCTGCCCTTGCTCTAAGCTATTGCTAAATAACTTACCTTTCAGCCACCCCAGCTACTCCAGTGAGCTCCGCGCTGCCCCTGCTGCACTCACTGGATCAGCTTTCTTCATCAGCTGCCTCCCTCTTCGCTCGCACGAGCCCCAACACACGCGCAACTAGTGAACCTCTTGCTACAGCAAGAGCAGCCCGCCTCTGTGTGTATGTGTATATGTATATGTATACACACACACACAGATATATGCACACACACACACACAGAGGCAGTTCTCGACCTACAACTGACCAATCACTTAGCAACAGTTGAAAGTTACAACAGAGCCCTCCAAGCTACTTGTGACCAGATTTTGAAATTACAATGATCGCAAAGACCCACATCCCTCCTGGTCACAATAGATCCCATTTTGAGTGCTTGGCAACCGGCTCACCTTAGAGCCATTTGCAGCATCACGTGACTGATTTTTGATGTATTTTAACCTGATTTCTGGCATTTACTAGTTACCAGCAAAAAAATAAATAAAATAAAGCCCCTTAGATATAGTGAATTTGCGTAACAACCACTGCAAAAAAAGCTGGTCACATAATGCCTCAACGTACGACAATGATTTATGCCCATAATTTCAGGCTCAACTAAGTTAAGGACTACCTATATGTTTGAACTGACCCCCAAGCCCAATATTTTAGTACTCTGCATGTTGGGGCCATAATGTGTAGGCTTCCTGCCAAAGAAGATACCACGGCATCTTTTCCTGTAAGGAGACAAAAAATGTTGATTTCCTTATGTCAGCCAGAAAGTAGGAGTTTTTGAACCTCGTTGGCACATATTGTCAAGGAGAAAGTGGACTCGCTTACCAAATTCCTTGAGCTATGTGGTGTTCAGGTGGCCTTAGAAATTCAATAAGTAAGAAATATTATCTCATTCAGGTTTTTCCGGGAGAGAATATGCTACAGAATAGTAATGAGAAAATGGCCCTAGAACAGGGGAACCTTGGCAACTGTTAAGACTTGTGGACTTCATCTCCCAGAATTCCTAAGTCAGCATGGAATGAGGAATTCTGGGAGTTGAAGTCTACAAGTTTTAAAGTTGCCAAGGTTAGAGGCCCCTGCCCTAGAAGACTAATACCAAATATAATGTTCTAAATCTATTTAGAATTCCTCAATAATAGACCCATCATTAGTGGTTTCTTGGGGTCAAAGTTTGCCAGCAAAGATCCATTTATAGCTTTTGTTGCTACATTTCCTTTCACTTCAGCTACCACACAGGATCAAAAGTTTAGTCTCTCTAGAACACGAGATTCTGCAAATAGTGACTGAAAAGCCTCTGTGCATACAGGTAGTCCTCAACTTACAACAGTTCATTTAGTGACTACTCGAAGTTACAACAGCCCTTGAAAAAGTGGCTTATGACCATTTTTCACACTTAACAACCGCTGCAGCACCCTGAGGTCACGTGAACAAAATTCAGATGGTGGCAACTGACTCATATTTATGACGGTTATATTATCCCGGGTTCAAGTGATCACCTTTTGTGAACTTCTGACAAGCGAAATCAATGGGGAAGGCAAATTCCCTTAATAAGTGCGTTACTAACTTAACAACTGCAGCGATTCACTTAACAACTGTGGCTAGAGAGGTACCTAAAACTAGACAAAACTCTCTTAACAAATGCTTCACTTAGCAACAGAAATGTTGGGCTCAATTGTGGTCGCAAGTCGAGGAGTACCTGTATTTTGAGATTTGAGATTATTTTCAGCACCCCCTTTTTTGAACGGTGTAATATACACAACTGCCTGCCCCAATATAACCACTGCAATTCATCTTTACTAAGTTGTAAAGAGAGGAAAAAGCAGATAGCACAAACGCCAATTTAAAAAAGGGAGTTCTGGTCCAAGGTTAATAAATCTGGAGCTTGTCAGTTTGTCTTTTTTTCTTTTCTGTTGAAAGCGTCTCAGTGTCTAGTCACAACGGCAAAAAATCATAAAATTGCAGATTCGCTGGGAGAAACTGTACTCTCCAATGCAAAATGTAGATCTGTAGATCTACTGCAGACAAAAGATGCTGACATCAAACTCTGAAAAAGATGTTCAGAAATTTCAGGTTAGGGTTTGGTTTGGTTTTTAAACTTTTAACATACTCCTAATCTGATCCTTCCCAGCTTTGCAGCTGACCCTCTCAGAACAAAAAGGTCTGAGAAAGTATATTTGCCTTAATCTGCTTCACTCCCTCCGAATTCCCTCCTTGCTTACTTTAAGTTCTTTATCTCCTGCGTTGTTTTCAGAAGAACCTTGACATTCTCGGCTCCTGTTATTTTTTTCCACGGACCTTCAAATTGCTTCCATGGTTTCCAAAATACATTCTTGTCCTTGTCCTTTTTTGTTGTTTTTTGTTTTAGTAAACCAGCCAACCATAGAACATTATTTAATCTTCCACATTTTACTGGATTCCTGTCCAACGGAAGGGCTTTTTAAAAAATGCATTATTCAAATTATAAATTTATATTTATTTATTTTTAAAAAAAATCATAATTTAAAAGGGGAAAAAAAATAATCCAACTCTCCAAAGTTGACCGGGCTCTAGAAATTGGATTAGCAGTAATCGAATCTCAGAGGTTCGGTCTGCTACTTTCTCCATCGCCATATAACATTTTTACACTTTAGAAGTGGAGATTAAAAGGTTGCATTGAAACTTGCCACGCGTTAAACTTAGCTAGTGATACAGGTGGCCTAAACACTCTTCCTCCTGGGTGAGTACACGCTTTCCTTCCGTGAGTCAGAAGCTGTGATCAAATGTAGTAAGGAGCCAGATTCTGAGAGGAATAACAGGCAACTCGGTCCAGATCTTATTATTATTATTATTATTATTTACATTTATATACCGCCCCATTCCAAGGACTCGGGGCGGTTTACATATAAAATATAAAAATAAAAATTCCTTTAAAACCCCGTTTTTAAAATTAACCCTTAAAAATTTAAAACCCATTTAAAAACCCCTCAGTCAG
>JANHFL010009208.1:0-10366 GCA_032468155.1 Oxyrhabdium leporinum | reverse complement strand
ATATTTATGTTTTTATACTTGCTGTGAACCGCCCCGAGTCTGCAGAATAGGGGCGGTATACAAATCAAATAAATATAAATATATATAACATAAACTGGAAAAAGTTAACGAAAACGAGAAGCTGTTTTCTTGTGGGACTTTTGAATACAGACGGATTGTCATTTGGAACACAACAAGCCAGATACCACAGTTGTCGAAAACTGAAACGTACTATTTAATGATATCGCTGTACCAGGAGACGAAGAAAAAGAACTGGAAAAAATCATGAAATATCGCAACCTGGCCATCAAAACTACGTGATTATGAATGAAACATGTAACAGTGATACCCATTGTCATGGGGGCACTTGGTACCATGTCCAAGAATTTTATAAAATGCATCAAGAAATTGCAGCTTCCTGTCATAACACCGGCGGAACTGCAAAAAACTGCGCTACTCAGAACATCGTATATCTTAAGAAGGTACTTGGTTGATACCTAGGATGCTGGCAGCAACTCGTATCAACCATTAGCACCAGTCAATGGTATTTGTGATGCATTTTTGAATGTGCAGTTGACTGAATTTCATGTTTAATAATAATAATAATAATAAAAAAATAATAATAAAAAAATTAGGACGCTGTTTCTACAGGACCTGCCAAACAAAATTGTTATGCAATCAGGTGGCCATAAAGTCCGAAACTTTAAAGGTTTAAGTAAATATCAATAAAAAGAGCTTTGCAATTTGCTTAGTCATGGAAAGATTCCATCGGAGGCATTCAGTTCGACCTGTGGCTATTCTGCAAAAGTAAAGGGTGAAAGGACTTGAAGCAAAGAATTCCTTCCGTCTCGTAACGCTGCCTGGGTAGGGTCCAAAAAGCTTGGATCTCCTTTGCGTCTTTATTAAATTATATTTTATTGATTAAATTTATATCTCGCCCATCTCACCACTGAGTGACTCTTGGCTGCTTACGACACTCATTTATTTGTATATTATTAATCTTTATTTATTAGTTTTTTATTCTGCCTTTATTATTTTATAAGTAATTCAAGGGGGTAAACATACCTAATATTCCTTCCTTCTCCTACTTTCCCCACAACAACAACCCTGTGAGGTGGGTTGGGCTGAAAGAGAGGGACTGATCGAAAGTTATCCAGCTGGATTTCATGCCTAAGGCGGGATTAGAACTCACTATCTCCTGTTGATTGGCCCAAAGTTACCTAGTTGGCTTTCATGCCTAAGGAGGGACTAGAACTCATTGTCTTCTGTTGATTGGTCCAAAGTCCCATACTCGGCTTTCATAACTCCAGTAATGCAGGCACCCAATTTTATGACCCTGATCACAGTAGCAGAGTTGGTGGCAAACTTTAGGTCCAGGATGATGGGTTCTCTCTGCTCAGCTAAAATAAAACAAAGCCTTCTCTGCAAGACCCACCCATCCCATAATAATAATAATAATGGGAAGGCTGGTCCCTATTTCATTCAACTCTTTGATACAAGACAGAAATGGTGCCTTGCCAGAATTTGGAACTGCTCCATGGGGAAGATTTGTTGAGCCTATCTCTGCTCTTTCCGGCAATACAGTATTATTTCAACAGGCTCACCGTGATGATAATGTACTGAGGCTGCTTTTTCTCTGACCTTCAGCTTTGTGGTTTTGTTTATCGATGACGGGTTCTATTCACAGGAATTAAACATGCCAGAATCCCATTGAAAATCACTGCGACCCATCCATCAGGATTACATCCTCTGGACACAGACCGACAGCCAGTAATCAAATACAGACCTACAAGAGCTAGGAAAGGCCAATTTTTAATTCTGATAGATACTTTGCTTTAATTTAATGCAGTTCAGCACTGCATGGAGTAATCTCCAGATTTGGGGACAATTGTTCATGCATCGGGGATAAACCACAGCGTAGTAGCGAACCCTGTGTTCTGACTCGACTTCCAAACACGACAAACCCTCTGTATTTAAATCAATGATTCCCTTATTAGGAGCCCCAGCAGCCCGGCAAAAAGTCTCTGTCACACACACAGCAGGCTAATAAGTCTGTCTGGGAGGAAGATGAATGGTTGTCTGCCACACCTATTCATCTCCACCCCCTGCCTTTTATCCCCAGAGATAGGGTGGGGCTTCGCTAACAGCGGTGGTTCTTCCATCCCAAGGATCGGCCCATAGATTTCCCCTGCTCTCCTCTCCTCTGCCTTCTATGTGTCAGGCACCGGACCCAGCTGTTCCTCCTCTTCCTCATCAGCCATCTTCAGACCTGGGGGCTGTTGACTCTCCATCTGAGGATGGCCCAGGCTCCGCCTCTGTCTCTATCTCTGACAGCTCCATTCCCTCTTGCCCCCCACTGAGCTCTCAGGTTGCCTTGATGCTAGTCCTGACTCCCATGCCGCCTCCTCATCTGATTCAGCTGCTGGAGGGCTGGCAGCCAACCAGCCGCAGCACCCTGTTGTCTTATCATCAACCCCTAGCATCTCCATATGCCATTGTGTTTTATGCTTCAGAACATCTATAGTCTCCTTTCAATTTTGCAACGGCCATTCATACCACAGTTTCTATAGGGGCCTGGTGATGTGCTTAGTATTTTGGGGGCAGGATCTGGAGAGACTCAGATTACCATAGCCACTCAATCAGGAAGCTCAATGGGAAATTTTCACCCTCATTCTTTCCAACTGAATTTGTCTTAGCCTGTTGTTGTGAGGATAAATCAGGGGAGCCATGTATACCACCCTGAGCACCTTGAGGAAACATGGGACAAAAATACAATTAATAAATAACCTAGACATACAAAGGAATTAATGTTACTCTTTCCTGAATTGGGAAAAATACTCAGATTTTCACATTCTAAAGGATTTTGTGCCTTTTTAAAAGCAGTTCTTTTCAGAAGTACTTTCAGATATACTGGACTACAACTCCCTTATTTCCAACATAGCTCTGATGGATGTTATAGTCTAGATAGAATATTTAGTGGTATAGCAGGCTAGGGAGGTTGCTTTGGAAAATTTGGCCAAACTGAAATGGCCTAAGGCTAATGATTTTCTTGGATGCTTTACTGTTGATATACTACAAGGTGGACTGTTAGCTGGCATGGACCTATTTGCAAGATGGCAAATCCTATACAGTAGAAAGACAGGTAAGGCATTGGTCTTGATAGGTTTTTTTTTAATGTTACAACAGAAACTTTTAAAAAATGGCCTGCTTTTTTTAAACATAAAATTCACATGCTTGGATCTTTGAAAGAATGAATAAACACTGAAATTGCGCTAGGTTTAGGAGGAGAAAGGAGTGAGAAAAGGACATGGAAAATTGTGGAAACGGGAAAAAAAAAGACAGGATGTGACCACTCCCCAAAGCTGAGCAAACTTTATAGAATTTAATACCCACCAAGCACCTCGAATAATAAAATTGTTAAAGATAAAAATTTTGTAATTGTCCCCTTACATTTTACAACTGTGGCGTTTCCTTTACAAAACAAAAGCAACAACAAAATCCATCATGTCAGACACACGAATACCACAAGAAATGCACAAATTCTGTTGTAGACAGAGGAAATAGCCTTGAAGGGCGGAAGAGGCATTACCAAGGCAATAGTCAGATAAGAGGGGCTTGAACTCAGACCAATGTGAAAAAAAAACCCATCTCAGATAAACCCTTCACTAGTTCGCATGAAGACAAAGTGAGGGACAGAGAACATATTTAGATTTTCAAGGCTCTGTTGCTATAACTTTACAATATGACTTAGAATAATTTTGTCACTTTAAATATATACTAATTGGCATATATTAAAATGAAATTTTGTTGCACGCAGCTCTCAAAGGGTCACCACCTCCAACATACACTACATAAACAAGACAAAACAGACAAACAATTATGCATATACCCAGATATATTATGACACATAATTATATGGTGTTGTATCTTACTTAGATATACCTTGTAAGATGCCATTGTATGTGGCATTTTATTACAACAGTTTTATTTCATTTCACTTCTTCATTATGAAGAGATTGTGATTGAGAACCAGTTTGGTGGTTGAGGCACCAGGCTAGAAACGGAGAGAGCTTAAGTTTAATCTTGTCTTAGGTACAAAGCCAGCTAGGTGATCTTGGCCAGCTCCTCTCTCTTGGCCCTAGGAAAAAGGCAATGGAAAACCACTTCTGTAAACTTGCCAAGAAAGCTGCAGCAACTTGTGTGGGACCAGTTGCTAAGAGTTAAGACTGACTCAAGTCTAAAAAAATTACTTGTGGCTAGAAAAAAAATGACACAAAAACCAGCACAGAAATTTTGCTTTTGTTAGAAGGAATGTGAAGTACACATCTCTGTGCAACTGGTATTCTGTCACCAGAAATGGGAAAAAAAGTGAAGGATAGTTTTTGAGCACATTCATAATGAAGTAAAAGTTATATATAACCACTGTTTCAAATCTCTTCCAAACATCTGAAAACCCTAGCAACCGCAATAATACTTAAGAATAGAATAGAGTTGGAAGGGACCTTGGAGGTCTTCTAGTCCAACCCCCTGCTCAAGCAGGAGATCCTGTACCATTTCAGACAAGTGACTGTCCAATCTCTTCTTAAAAATCCCCAATGATGGATCACCTACAATTTCTGGAGGCAAGCTGTTCCACTGGTTAATTGTTCTCACTGTCAGGAAATGTCTCCTTAGTTCTAGGTTGTTTGTCTCCTCGATTAGTTTCCATCCATTGTTTCTTGTCCTGCTTTCAGGTGCTTTGGAGAACAGGTTGATCCCATCTTTTTTTCTGGCAGTGCCTTAGATACTGGAACACTGCTATCATATCAACCTTAGTCCTTCTTTTCTCCAGACTAGCCATATCCAATTCCTGCCATGTACAATTCTTCATATGTTTTAGTCTTCAGGCCCTTAATCATCTTATCTCTAACTGTAACCTCTTCCTTCTACCTTCTGAAGTAGAAATTATAATCTGGAGCTACTATTTACAATTCAAGCATCCTCAAATGCCAGAGACACCCAAAAAGATCTGTCCCCTAATGGCAGAAAAATAACTCCAAGAGTAAACAACAATGCAAAGTGTTCACCAACTGCATTGGTACAAGTCTCCCTTCCTCCCTGAGGCAGCAGTGCTCTGATACCAAGAGGCAACGTATCATCTTCCAGAGTTATCCCATTCCAGTTTTGCAATGTTAGCAATGAAACCAACTTATGGGGAGAATTTCAGAAGTAGGTGAGAGTTCCAGAGTTTAGGGCCTAGAAGATAAATTTGTCTCTAACAGCAAAAAATAAAATGAAATGAATAAATCTGTGTTTCATGTTTTTTCCCTCTCTGCTAATTTCCCTCTCCTTGCGCAAATCCAAGAGAACAGCGGAATAATTGTTAGGAGAAGAAGCACATTCTTACATTGTTCAAACTTTGGGTGCTGAAATTGAAACAAAGTGGTTTTAAGAAGAAAAACAAAGGAGCTACTTGGTACAGGGCCTGTTCATACAGAATGATTTCATTGTTTTCCCTCCAGTTGATATGGTGAACATCAATCCATGATGGTGTCTATTTCCTGCTGACTTTCTGGCAGCAAATTTGCCATTTTATAAACACCCGCTTTGGAAAGTGGGCAGAAGGTGGTGCCAACCCCTCTGGCTGCCTCCTTTACAGGTTTTTTTTTTTTTAAAAGTTTTAATATTTGGAGATCAACACTCAATATTTTATAACAGAAATGTTCTAGCTTTTATCCTAAGCTGCATTTGATGTCTTTGGAGCAGATGCTACTAGGCAAATATGGGATGAGTCTATGCGGATGATTTCTTTGTTTGACTTCCAGGATTACATTTTGAAGACACAATTGTGGATGTTTGCTATCTGGGTAGAGGTAAATGATGCCTCCGTGACTCAAAATTGCAGTTCTATTGCCTATCATGACTCACTGCAATGCTCAAGTTATATTAAAACTGGGCAGAGAATATTAAATCCTACTATAAGTTGTTGGCTTTTTCAATGAGGGATTTAACACATTTGGATAAAACAGTATTTACTTTGTTTTGGTTCAGGAAAAAAAATAAGTTCTACTTATTTTGCTGTTGCCGAGTCTTGCCCCTATGGAGTAGCAGAACTCTGTGATTTGAATGGCTCCCAACCTGGATGGCTTTCCCTAAAAACGTGTCCCTCAACGTTAGCCGTTTAAAGATGTGTGGACTTCAACTCCCAGAGCGTGCCCAGCAACAACTTAAAGTAGCTATAAGTTGAAAAACACTACTATAAGCATTAGAAATATGGCTTTCCCCGTAAACATTGGATCAAGAAGTTAAATGACTTTGGCTTTATCAATCATTAAGAGCCAGTATGTGATCAGAAGGCAGTGCGAGATTGGAAGGAAGAGGATCGTCCTGATAGATTCCATATATTCCTTCCTGCAACAGTCATCCAGCTCATGGTTGTCCCAAAGGTGCATTTTCAAGAGGCAACTGGACTTTCCAGCAAGTCTAGTTGCCTCCTGAAAACAAGAAAGCCCAGTTGCCTCTTGGAAATGCACCTTTGGGACAGCACTGAGGGTTAGAACCTTGACAGCTTCTAAACTTAATGCACTGAATATAGGTTCCTAAAGGGCAGAGGTCCAAGACTTCAGTTCCTGGTAGAAAGTTATGAGTCCCAGATAAAAGATCTGACTACATGTATCTGATAAGCTCCAATGTGGGACAAAATTGGTCTTGTAGCGCCTCCTGGTGGTCAATAGATGTAAAAACTTACTACAGCATATATATTGTAAAAAAGAGGAACAGTTTTTACACAGCATAAAAAACTCACGGGTAGGAACATGACAAAAGGTCAACTTTCAGGTAAAGTAAATTATATATATTCTTCTGATAGATTGTTGTTTAGGGACTTCAAGATGGAAATAGGTGTGCTGCTCTAGGCAGAATTTATTTTGTTTTTTAAATGTTTTTAACTGCTAAGTTTAATGGGTTGTTGACTGCGCAGGATGAGCAACCATATAAATTGAATCAAACAAGCAAATAAAGACAAAGTTGAGAAGATGGACAGTTCATGCCAAACTTTTGCAACCTGGGAAGTTGTAAAACTGATCAAACTCAGCAAAGTTAGTTTATAAGTAGAGGTATATGGGACTTTATTTTCATTACATCTAGGCAACATGTATTTCTCATTCATTCCAACTAGGATAGTTTACTTTTTATTTTTATTTATTAGATTTTTATACCACCTTTCTTACTATAAGTAACTCAAAGTTAGTGAACCTACCAAATACTCCTGCCTCCTCTTCTTTTCCCCATAACAACAAAAACTTTGTGAGGTAGGTTGGGCTGAGAGAAAGTGATTTGCCCAGTCATCCAGCTGGTTTTCATGGCCAGCACCTTAACCACTGCAACAGATTATAATAATCTTCTAATTAACTCTTCTAATTTAGAAACTGTAACGTTTGATTTGTAAGTTAATAGCACAGGGCAGTTGCGTAGCAAGAACAGTTTTATATATATATATAAAACAGGTTATTTTACATAATCTGCAAGTTACAAAGTAGCGTGACTTGTTAAATATCCACATCTGCCTTTTGCAAATGCCTTTCTTATCATTAAACTGACCAGGTCTTGGTCATTAATTATAACTTAAAAGAGGTGTTAGGTGGAAACATATAAGTTGCTTTTGATGGAGTCAATATGTAACAGGATAGAGATCCTGGATCTGGCTTATAAGCAGAATGTTTTCTCTCTAACTGTATCCTCAAGGGAACTGCTGTAAATTCTAATATCTAGAAGTGCTCAAGGGCAAAATAAGTAAAACTAACTTGAAAATAATAATTCTGAATTTTTATGTTTTTTTAAAAAAAACCCTAGATGTTTATTTCATAAATGGAGATGGAGATGATGACACAAAATTGGGGAGAGGAAGAAAAAGCAAAGATTTTTTGCAAATCTCTTAACAGGTAATTTAGTGCTGCTTTTGCAAACAGCTTTTATATTACCTGCACTGTTTGGGTATCCCCAAAGCAGCTTTTTTAAAAATCCCAGACTTGTCATTTTATTTTTATAGGAAAAAAAAAAGCCAATGAAGATATTCTATTTCATATTTCATGTAGAAGGAGAAAAAAAAAAAAGCAAACCAGAGCTAAAACATCTTCATCCATTTTACCTTCTCAGTACTCATCCCTTGGAATTTATAGGCAAAACTAATTAATCACAGTTCTACCTACAGATTCCAATTGAAATAGCCTGCTGTGACAGTCCTATGCTAGATGCTGGATTTTGAATTCTCCGGGCATGTCCTGGATTCACAAACTGGAGATTGACACATCCTTAAGCCAAACATTGGAGTATTTCTTTAATTGGCAAGCTAGGAAAGGTTTATGCAAATGCAGAAACATTTAACAGATCTTCCTATCTCATCCAATTTCATTCATCTCATCATCTCTTTGAATCTCCTGCCATGTGTCCATCAGAATGGTATAAATAGTCCACCTTCTCTTAATGTCTATGGAGATTCTCCATAGGTTGTCCCAAAGAACAAAGATGTTTCACTTCTCATTCAAGAAGCTTCTTCAGCTCTGAAGAAGCTTCTTGACTGAGAAGCAAAACATCTTCACAGAATAACAAGAAAGTCCAGTTGCCTCTTGAAAAAGCACCTTTGGGACACCTTCTCTTAAGATACCAGATTAATGTTTATTAATTAAGATTTTGTATACATCTCACCCCTCTGATACATGTGTGTAATTTTCTAAGTTTACACAGTTTATATCTTGTGTGATGTTTTCACTTAATCAAGGGTGCCCCACCTTGGCAATTTTAAGACTTGACGACTTCAACTCCTAGAATTCCCCAGCCAGCAGACCAAGGTTGCGTTCAATTCCTGCTTTTGATTCTGAATGACCCAATGCAAAGAAGTCAGAGTCTCTCCTGTCTCTCTGATGGCTGAACAGAAGAGCTCTGTATAAGATTAATCTTGTCAATAAAGGAGACACTTGTAGCTGACAGGACGCTCTTCTGCAAACAAGACCTAACGACGTAAAAGGAAAACAGCTCATCCTTTTCTCTCCCCCACCCTGTCCTCTTACAGGAGGTGGGAGAAGCCAAACTAAGAATAGAAAAGGTCCCATAAATAAGCAAGAAGACACATACTTTGCAAACCAAAGCTTTAATTACTGGCATCTTCAGCCAGAGCTGGAAAACCTATCTTGAAATCAGGGTGAGTTACGAGGAGTCAATGTAAACAAGGCTGGGTTAATGGGCTAGGGACTTCTGTATGTCTGAGCAGGTATCACTAACTTGATCCTGCTTAAATTAAATCAGGAAATAAGATCTGTGCATCCTAATTCAACTGCAGACCAATGTTTCATTGCCAAGTACGGGGGGATGTTCCAAAACCAACTTTGTGATGATCCAGACTGAGTGATTAGAACCCAGCAAGCAGTAAAATATCATTTTGTACCTGTGCAGAAAATGCAATGAAGGCTTTCAAGGCCCCTCCGTCTTCAGGGTTGTAGCCATGAATAAATCCAGCTTCTACGCTAAAATAACTTTTGTAATACAGGTAGTCCTCAACTTACCGTTCATTTAAAGGCGATTTGAAGTTACAACAGCAAGTGAGACTTGCTCCTCGCACTTACGACTGCTGCAGTGTCTCAATGGTCATGTGATCAGAATTTGGTTGCTTGGCAACCGGCATGTATTTACAATGGTCACGTGATCACCCTTTATGGCCTTTCCAGGAGGCTTCCACAACAAGCAAAGTCCTCCCAGAGAGTTGGATTCGCTTAACAACCATAGTGATTTGCTTTAACACTTGCAGCAAAAATGTCATATAATTGGGTGACTCTCTTAACCGCATTAGTTGGCAATGCAAGTTCCAGACCCAACTGTGGTCATAAGTCGAGGACTACCTGTAGTGAGTACTTTGTAAGCATTAGGTAAGCATCAAACAAGTATGGGGAATTAAGTCACAACTAAAGGTATCAGCTGAAGTGTCACTGCCCAGATGCTCTCCTAACTGATTCCGTTTTACTATATCTTGAAATTAATTGTTGCTTGATAACGTAATTTGCTTCCCTGACATCTAATTACTAATTCCACAAGGCCTATCCAGTTAAACACACACTGCTTCTGAAACAAAAAGCAGGAGGAATCCAGTAGCAGCTTTCCCAACAAACAAATCCCATTAAACAGCACAAAATTTGTAAGCCAAAAAGCTTATATATATATATCTGAAGGATTTGACTGGATTGGTAATTTGGGAGCAAGAAACTGTGTCGTACTCCCACCTGTTGCCCCAAGGATCAGCAGCAATTTGGGAAAAGCGTTAAAAAACAAACCTCGAGTTTTATAATTAAGGCCCATTGTTTCAGATACAAAATGAAGGATTGGAATTCACTAGAACCAAAAACATGACCATTAACTGGGG
>JANHFL010009207.1:14668-33263 GCA_032468155.1 Oxyrhabdium leporinum | reverse complement strand
ACTAGGACAGAGGAGCATCCCCTGTCCCGGGCCCTCCAGAGATCATCCACCAAGGCGACCAATGCTGTTTCCGTGCTTCCATCCTTTATCCTTTATCAATAATATATACTAAGGATGCTGTAATTTAGCAATACCTGCTGGATGTCAGCTTCCTATAATTAACTGGATGGCATAAACATAGTTTCCCAGGTTGTTACTGTTCTTGAGTTTGTAAAGGTATAGAATGATGGCACAGCCAATGTATGATTAAGCAGAATGGTACATCTCAAGAAGCAAGGTGTCTTGAAGGTGTCTCAAAAGGATAGTAAATGATTAGTGATATATTTTATATGGCTGTATTTCACAGCAAAGGCTGAGAAAATGTTTATTTTTTTTCACATGCAAAAAATAATGGTTATTTTAAGATACCTTTACAGGGAGATGGATATATTTCTTATTTGTATCAAATAGTAGAATGTCTTGAGCCAGCCATGGCATAGCATCAAGGAAATATTTCCATATGGCTGTCTATGGAATCGCCTCTTCAAAACAAGGACTGTGCAAGATTATGAATATAGATCCTTTTGTTGCCTATTTCAGTTGATGAGGTTGTCACTAATATTGGGTGAGCCTCTTTTAAGCTTGACTGCATGTGAATTACACTATAGTTAGCAATTTTCCAAAAAAATAGTTGTGAATTGCTAATGCAGGATTTTGGATTGCCTTGTTGGAGATCTTGAATGCAGTCCGATAGTCAGTGGTGGAATCTATTTTTTTTTACTACTGGTTCTGTGGGTGTGGCTTGGTGGGCGTGGCTTGGTGGTCATGTGACTTGGTGGGCGTGGCCAACTTGATTGGTTTCACCCTTAGGAAATTTCTCCTTAGTCCAACTCACAATCAAATAGCACAATCAAATAGCACTTGTTCCAATATTTAGAATAGAATAACAGAGTTGGAAAGGACCTTGGAGATCTTCTAGTCCAACCCCTGCTTGGGCAGGAAACCCTACACCACTTCAGACAAATGGTTATCCAATCTCTTCTTAAAAACTTCCACTGTTGGAGCATTTACAACTTCTGGAGGTACGTTTTATTTATTCTTTTATCCAGCTTAGTTTAGTTATTTAGTTTCCTAGTAGGATTTACGCTGATGGCTTATCTAGTATCCTGTGACTATCACGAAGTGCTGTGTCTTACGATTTATGGTGAATGTATTTTTGTGATGACTATGATCATGATTTATCACTTATAGCTTTTGTGCACACTGAGAGCTTATGCACCGGAGACAAATTCCTTGTGTGTCCAATCACACTTGGCCAATAAAGAATTCTATTCTATTCTAGAGACATCAAGAGCATAGCTGGTTTCTCTGAGTTCAACCACTGCCTGTCTCAAGTGGAAAACCAGAGTCCCCAGGCTTGTGAGATGTTTCTTCTCCCTTTTTGATCCTTGCAAGAACGTTTTTGTCCTCAGTCTTAAGTTTGTCATGTGAAATCCCGCCGGGGAGGTCCCCATAAAATCAAGTGGATATTTGCTAAAAACCCAGATGTGATTTCTTTGAAAGGAAAGAGGCGAAAGGGAAACACACAAAAAAATTGTGCAAAAGGGATGTGGTAAGAATCAGAAAGGTTTTTGAAGACTCCTTTGGGGCCCTGGGTGGGGGATCCAGACAGCGGCCCGATGCTTGGTGCGCTGACGTGTATGGATTGAGTAGCAATGTAAGTGTCCAGTCCTTAAGGAGGAGAAGGCGACTGAATTTTTTTTGTTTTTGCAAATGTGGGGGGAGGGGAGGAAATCAGGAGACTTAGAACTGGTTTTCATCAGGGGGTGGAGGGGGGATGAAAATTGTACAGAGTGAGAGCAAGGAAGTTCTTGCATGAAATGAAATGAAATACATATGATACTGTACAATATACAATACAATAAAATGCAAGGCAAGGCAAGGCAATACAATACAATAAAATGCAATAAAATGCAATACAATACAATAAAATGCAATACAATACAATAAAATGCAATACAATACAATACAATGCAATACAATAAAATGCAATGCAATGCAATGCAATACAAATACAGGTTGCTCTTGACTTATGACTACAACTGAGGCCAAGATTTCTGTTTCTAAGTGAGGCAGTTAGTTGTAAAGTGAGTTTTGCCACATTTTATAACCTTCCTTTCCACAATTCAGTGAATCTCTGCAGTAGTTCAGTTAGTAAAGTGGTTGTTAAGTGAATCTTGCTAGGAAGTCGCAAAAGGAGATGGCATGATCCCGAGGACACTGCAACCATCATAAATGTGAACCAGTTGCCAAGTGACTGAATTTGGATCACAAGACCACCGGGCTGCTACAACGGTCGTAAGTGCGAAATCCAGTCGTAATTCACTTTTTTCAGTGCTGTTCTCACTTCGAACGGTCACTGAATGAATGTAAGTCGAGGGCTACCTGTAGAATACAGTACAATTCAATACAATACAATGCATCAAGAAGAGACTGGACTGCCATTTGTCAGAAATGGTGTAGGGTCTCCTGCTTGGACGGGGGGTTGGACTAGATGACCTACAAGGTCCCTTCCAACTCTGTTAATCTAGTAATAACTTGGGTTGAACACATTAATGGAGGACAGGCTCTTTAATCACTCAATATTCTCTCCAGGTTGGGAGCAAATATATCTCCAAACTCCTTCTGCAAAAATACAACAGCGCAAGAAATATGTCTCCATCTTCTGCATAGGAGCACCGAAGATGCATCTAGTTGGCCTCTTACGGGAAACACATTGCAGGACTAAAATGGACATTGGCTTGATCCAAGAGAGCTATTCTTCTGTTCTTTAAAATGATAAACTCTGGCATCTTGTTCTCAAGAGAGTGGGTGTGGAGGCACCAGATTAGACTTCTGTCCTTGGAGAATTCTTTCCTTTGAATCACTAACAACATTATTAAGCTATCACTGCGTTAAGATTCCCAAGGAATATTTTTTTGCTCCCAACTTATTTGTGAATTTACTCTTTGCTCAAGGGGATTGCTCTTTGGATTGCAAATTCAGTGCTATTAAGATTTTGCAGTAGTAATAGTGTGCGAACTGTGTTTCTGAGAGACTTGAATCAAAAAGATAAAATGGAGCAAATAGAAGAACAATTCATTTTACTCAGCTCTGTCATCTGGTACCTTTCAATTATACATTTCTGTTTTAACATTTTATTCAGATTTGTCTTTACCCCATGCCCAAGGGATGCTCTGAGGACACAAAGGAATTCCTTGAATAAAAACATGTAACTAGGAAAAAATAAGAAAACAGAAACATGTTTAAATTGGCGTACTAATTAGCCACATCTGGCTTAACACCTTGATAGTTAAAGTTTTGTCTTACTTAGCAATGGATGGGAGACCACCAGGTGATATAACACCGAGAGCTAAATTGGAATATCAAAGCAACATTTCCAAAGAAGGCAGTGTCAAATCAGTTCATTAATTTTGCTAAGAAAACTACTCAAGGGAAACTTAAAATGTAAAATTATTACAAATCACATTACAATATGAAGATCTCTGGTCTGTGTTGAAAAATATTTTTAAAAAGAGATTACAAACTTTGCCTAGAACGAAGCACCTCCAAACTTCATATTTTTTTGTCGTTTATTAGAATCCTCTCTGTAGAACCTCCAATTTTAAAGAAAATATATCCAATCTACAATGATCAAATCTAAAGTGAGGTGTGCATCAATAGATATTCCTCCCTCTGCCCACCTCCCCCAAGTTTTGGTTCCTATTCTTACCTCTGAGAGGAAGGTCTGTGCAGATTTCTGAGCCCCAACATGAAGAAGATATTCGTACACATACAATGCCAACCTGTGGGGAAAAAAAGAAATTCCAATACTTTACTTAAGAACATATTTGCTGCAATAACGCTGGCTTAATATTCTTACTGATTTTTGTACATTTTAATGTATTTTATATGTTTGGCCACTTCTATGCAGGTTTTATTTTATTTGTTATGACTGCCAGTCAAAACAATGAACTGGCTGTAAATATTTAGGAACTACATCTCAGCCCAGTCACATATGCCCAGGCTTACCCATGTAACACCTCTGTTGGGCGAGCTGCAACGACTCCCAGTTTTTTTCTGGGTGCAATTCAAGGTGCTATTACCTCTAAAGCTCTATGTGGCACAGGGCCAGGTAATCTTTTCTTGTGTAGTTTTCCCTAAGGACATCTACCTGTTCAACCAGGTAAGCTCCTTGTAAGACGCCTTGAGTTGCCATGTGCGAGTAGGCGGCAATATCCATTTTCGAAATAAATAAATAAAATTAAGATAGAACGGGCACACTTCTCCTAAATATTTCCATATGGTGGGAGCCAGAAAATTTGCTTTTTCCATGAGAGCCCCTGCCCTGTAGATTATTCTTCCCCCTGACGTTTGGTAGGCCTCTATTGTCCTAGCCCTCCGAAAAAGGATTGAAAAATCAGGTTTCCCCCCAAATGCTGCATAGGGAAAGGGGGGTGAGAGATTTAATGAGGAACTGTATGATGGAAGTTTAACTTTGGCGCCAGTTTTTAAATGTTTATGGTTTTAATAGATTTAATAAGGTATTGTGTTGTTTTATTATTGTTTTAATTGTTGCCTGGGACCAGCCCCGAGTTTGATATAAGATAAACAGCTATATATGTGTTTTAAATAAACATATAAATAAAAATAAGTTAAAAGGCCTCCCCTCAGCACTGCTGGAGATCAGAAAGGTTCTTGAAGAGGCATTGGTAGCAAAGAATTAACAGCATCGTCCACCCCATGATCAGTTTTGGATTATTTTGAAAGATCAGATCAAGCTCCATTAATCTTGCAGCTAAACTCCAGCAAACCAGGGCTTTTAGGAAATTTTCAAGTGAGATATAAAGCAATTGGGCTCATCTACATTGCCCAGTGCTGAAATCAAAGGTACATAGTCTGAGTAAGCAGAGTGCCAGCTTTAGTAGCAAGTAATCAGAGTAGCTCTGTATTTCTTTCAATCTTTCTCACATCATCTTGGCTCAATTATCGCAATCTTCTGAGTTCACACATCGTACATGCATTATGTGCATATAGCCCTTGATAGCTTCCTATCTGACCCACTTCCTGTATTGTATTTGCATTCTGACATCTGCATTTACATTTAAGCATCTGAATAATCTGCAATGGGGCAAACGCTAGTCTGCTACTAACACCTTTTCTACCATTTTCCAATATTCTTTTTTTAAGCACGAGGATAAATTTGCACAGTGTAAGCAATAGAAATAAGGAGGATTATATAGAATTAGAGATTTAATTATAGATTTTGGAAGCCCTGCGAATTCTAAATATATTTTGCAAAAAAAAAATATTGCCACAAGTACCAACCTGGTTTCAAATGAATCAAAACCCAATCAATCTTTTGTAAAGTATCCAGGTGTCTTCAATTAAAACCAAGACTAGCTTGAAGCATGGTATATATTTACTTCACTTGTATCTCATTAATGTTACATCAAATACTTATATTAAACACAACAGCTTCTCTTGAACATGCAAAAATATTTTGAGGAAAATGCTGGGTCTTGAACTTCCAGAAACTCACTGGAGCATTAATTTATTTTAAATCTATTTCAGCAATTCGTTAAGAATTGACTGAAAGATAATCCATAGGCAGTATTACAATTTGTGTAGCATTTCAACATTAATTGTAATATTTCCAGATTGTACTGGTTGGATTGTAAACAAATTGGCACATATTACTATTTTTGGTAGCCATGTTAGTCCTTTGTAGCTGAAAGTTTTTGAAGAAATTGGAAAAACCACCAATAGTTCATAATGATTCCTGCTGGTCATTTATTATTTTTTTCTAGCAGTTATAAATTAATGCAGTATAAGGAGCTGATTCAGTTCCTGTGCTAGCTGCCAAGTTGATGGTGTAAAACACCAGAAAATAACATTTCCTTGGATGAGTATTATATAAAGGCATGGAAAATTGTTTTAGGTGAAAAATAAAGAGCTTTTAAATATTCTAAGAACAAATTCATCCAAATCTGATCATCATTTATTGTCCATAATAGATTACCTTCATTTGAGTAAGTCATTCTGGCCAGGGAAACTATATATACTTATGTATTTCTCTATATGATTACATATGTGTTTATATGTGCTAGCAACTCTTCTTTTTTCTTTGTACTGGCTTAATGGTCCTTTTTAACTCAATCATCTTTCTTTTGTAGCCTCATCCTGACATCAAGATGTTCTATTCTACGACAAGGTTTCCCAACCCTGGCATATTTAAAACCCATGATCCCAGAATTCCTCAGTCAGCCATGCTGGGAATTCTGGCTGCTGATGTCCACACATCTTAAGTTTGCCTAGGCTGGGAAACCCTGATCTAGGAGAAATTACACAGTGAGAGAAACTTGCGATACAAAAACTTCAGGAAGGAGAGAAATTACAGAGAGAGTCTATCTGTGGTCAGACTGGAGAAGGTTAGAGCAGACATTTTTCTTCCACACTCTTAATGCTAAAACCTGGTGAACTTTTTCCACACAATACATAGCTGAAGGATGAAAATGGCCGTTGGAATCTGGTGCTACATGTGTCCCCAGTGAAGTCAAAGTCAAGATTGTGGCTGTGACTGTGTGGTCCAGAGCCCCAAGGGGAAAAAAAAACCTGTCTTAGCCTCTCTATTTCCTTTACTGTCTGTTGTGACTGTAGGAAGCATGTGCCACTAAACTCCCTCCCTCCCTCCCCCACATGGATCTAGCTTCAAATGAGCCACCCCAGTTTATTTTTACACTTTAACCAAAAGGAAACCCAACTAAGAACCTGCTGTCTAACAGAGTGAGATGCTGTCCAAGGTGAACACTCTCAATATCTCTGGGAGACCCTTTGGATGCTTCACTCATCTTGCAAAGGGTCAGCAGGTGACATCCCAGGAGTGCTTATTAGAATGGGGACAAAAATTATGATGGCTGCAGCTGTATAGTCAAAGCTCTGCCCATTTTACTGACATATATGAAAGGGATATGAACCGTGGTGGCACAGTGGTTAGAATGCAGTACTGCAGGTAAACTCTGCCCACACACCAGGGGTTTGATCCTGACCGGTCCAAGGTTGACTCAGCCTTCCATCCTTCTGAGGTCGGTAAAATGAGGACCCAGGGGCAATATAGTGACTTTGTAAACTGCTTAGAGAAGGCTGTAAAGCTCTATGGAACAGTATATAAGTCTAGGTGGTATGGCTATGGCTTCAATCATTCAGTTATCATCACAGTTGTCCCTGTGAGTTACCTAAGGTCAGCCTAAGGTCCTGTAACCTGTGTATAGGCACTGTAATGATAACTATTTTTTTTAATGTTCCTTTGAGTCAGTCACTAGTGGCAACTACCTGCAGTTTTCTTGCCAATATTTCAGAAGTGGTTTGCCACTGGTGCCTTGTGGGCAGGATTAAGAGAGGAAGATTGACCTCAAGTCACCGAAAGGGTTTTGTGCGTAAAGTAGGACTAGAACTCAAGTCTCCTGGCTTCTGATCTGGCACTTTTAAATACAATACTACACCAAAGTGGCTTCCAAGCAACAAAGTAGGTGGTGTTATGAAAAAGGGAACTGGATAAAAGGCTATTAAGGACCACGGATAGTCTTCAACTTACAACCATTTGTTTAGCAACTGTTCAAAGTTATAACAGCACAACCAGTCCTCTCCCTTACAACCGTTACGGCATCCCCACGGTCACAGGATCAAAATCCAGGTGCTTGGCAGCCAGCATGTTTTACAAGGGTTGCAGCATCCTGGAATCGTGATCACCATTTGTGACCTTCCCAGCTAGCTTCCGACAAGCAAAGACAATGGGGGAAGCCAGATTCACTTAATAACCGCATGATCAACATAATAAGCATAGGGTTGCGCTCAACCATGGCAACAAAGGTCATAAAATCAGGAATGACTCACTTAACAACCACCTTGTGTAGCAACAGAAATTCTGGTCCCAATTGTGGCCGAGGACTACCTATACTAGTCAAGACTTTCAGCACTAGACACAGGTTTATAGTATTCACACAACATGTTAAACCTGATCAGTTAAAGACATAGCAGTTGTATCCAAACAATTTGCTAAGGGTAGTTGGTTCATCTAAATTTGCCTATTTTGGAGGCACAGCCAGTTGCACCACTAAGCTCATTTGGTTTATGGTTCAGTTCTTATGTGAACTCAAGAAATGGATTATGGACTCACCGATGGCCTCTCCCTCTCCGTCTGGACTGGCAGGAGAGGCATGCTGAAAGTCCCATTGATCAAGGGCCCCGGGGGCATCCCTTTCCTGCAGGATTGGAGGTGGTCCTTGAAGGCCAGAAAGTGTTTCTAGGCACGAGTACAGATTGGTCGTTGCAGCCCATGAAGTTCTTGAGTTGTATGGATGCATTTGCTTGTGTTTTGATTTTAAATGCTGCTAAGAAATCGCAATGGTGGAATGGGTGGCCACGTAAATCAAATGGGATTTCAGATTAATAAACAGTCAGAACATAGCCGATGGGTTTTCATTGCAGCTGCTAAAGCTCCAAGAAGAAGAAAAAAATGTGTCCTGTCCCTTTTGGTGTTTGTTGATTTAGAATAGTGTTTTTCAAACTTGGCAACTCTGGACTTGGATTCCCAGAATACCCCAGTTAGTCATGCTGGCTGGGGAATTCTGGGAGTTGAAGACCGCACATCTTACAAGTTGCCAACTTTGATAAATACTGATATAGGAAGTATTATTTTGGGAGTAATTTGTTAGGGGAGGGTGGTTCTTCCACAAAGAGGATGGAGCCAGAGGTAACGGTGGGAGGAGTCAACAGTTTTGACATTTGTCTTTTCTCCCTTTCTTTTTTCTGACATCTTCTCTTTCCTGATGACACAGAATAAAGCGAGCTGTTTTGAAATGGCTGATTGCTAAAAGCTTTAAATATTACGGCAGGAGCCATAATAATATATCTATGTGTTGCAAAATATACACACTATCGCAAATACTTATTGCAAAATGATTGACAACCCAGCTTAGTTGTTCTTTGTAGGAATTCTAGTCAACACCTACACCGTCCATCATATCAAACGTCCGTACTGCATCATGCAGTCGATATTCTGCTTCTTACAGTGAGTCACCAGATCGGATAATTTCATGAAGCCCACGTATGTGGCACAACGGGAGCAGCCCAGACCTTGCATTCAGAGATAGAATGCCTCCGAACATGGAGGTTCCATGCATCAATCCTACCCAAAAGATTCTAAAAAGTTTTCTTCTTCCTCCGTAAATGTATCTATATCTCACATTAAACCCCCTCCAAAGTCAGAGCCCACCCAACCCCCCACAATCTTTTGGGGCCGCTGGATACATTTGGAATTCTGGTCATTTGCAGAAAATAGCTGCCAGGATGCGCATAGCAAAGCATGAAATATTCATTTACCTGAAGACAAACTGCCTCGCTCTGTCCTTTTTTCTAAGCAGGTAGGCATATTTTTTGGGGGAAAAATTCACCAGGCTGCAGCCACTCACCAATTTTTATTTTCTGCCTTGGGGGTCAATGTGGGGCCTAAAAACATTGATGCAATTTTTGGTCAATACTAGGCTTGCTTCCTATTTTTTTTTTTTTTAAATAAAGACAGTAAAGCCAGTATCTATCAAAAAATCTTGATAGGGGAACATCTGGCCTGTAAAATATATACTGCAGACTAGGATTAGGACAGTGACTATTAATACCTGTTGAACCTAATGAATTCTGTAAATTAATTTTCCACTGCACTGCATTGCATTCCTTTAAATTGCCTGGAAATGCCTGGCAGTTGCCTATGAAAATCAGTGGAATCCTTTGGATCCAACCACAAACAACGCTCTGGAGCACGCAGGAGCAGGGACAGGTACCTGCCTGCAATTCCTTAAAACAGCCACACCTATCCCAGGATTGCACAGCAGCTGCAGAGCCCAAGATGCAGCTGTTTCAAAGAGCCGCAGACAGGCTCTGTCTTTGGGCTCCTGTGCTGCAGAGCACTGGTTAAATCTCTCCACCACTGTCCAAATTCTACTGCTGTGGGAAGAACAGGCAGTTTCTCCTGTGTTCCCAAAACTATTTAGCTTTGTCCTCATCTCAAACAGGTGAGCCCACCGCCACCTTCCTTTAAGCCAGTAGCCCCTCCAGAGCCAGACGTGGCCCCATGCCATAAAAGGGAAGCACAACCTCCTTTATTTTTTTTTCTCCCAACAGCATCATTTCTACTTGGAATGGGCCTCTTTCCAGAAATCTATAGCTGCAAATCTAAACCTATGACTTGTTAGATTTATACCCCAGCTTTCCTTCCAGAGCAAAAAGTAATTCGATAGCAGCCTCTTCTATAATGTTCCCCCCCCCCCCCCGTAACTATTAAAAAATATCTGTCAACATAGTTTTAGAATATTGGAGAGGAATTTTAAAAAGTGTGTTGACAAATATCTATGAGTAAACAAATGTCATTAAAATGTGTGAATACTATTGATATGCCTTTACTTATCCTAATTCTGTGGTGGAAAATGGTTTCCATAAGTATCCTATAAGTTGTTCATGAAAGTAAATCACTCTTCTCATGCAAATTTTGTTGTATTTTAAGTCTGTGTGTTAGAACTGAGGAAGAAAAGCAGCCACTAATCAATTTCATTAATTATCCTTCTTTCCTAAGGAAAACAAATAGCTCAAATTTTATTCATAGTTGATTTATACTTTTGTCATTCCCATTGATATTAATATTAAATTGTATAAGAGAAAATGAGAAATAGTTACAGATGGTAGGAGTTATTATTGGATATTTTCTTTTTCAAGGATTTAGCTTACTGCCAAATCTAAACATTCCTGGGAGTGACATTGGAAAAGGGTTTTTTTTAGTTTGCTGACTCATTCTTGGAGTAGACAAATGTACAAATTCAATGTTACCCAAAAGAAAATGATATTCAGATCACATGCTCAGGACAATGGTTTCCAGAAGGAGAAATCACCAAGACAGGGAAGATAGATTACTAAAGGAAGAGAATCATTCTTGAATTCAGAAGCTCTGGAATAGCTCAAAATGGAATTTTTCAGACTGCAAAAAGTGTTATGTCAAAAATTAATTCCAAATGTCCCTGGCTGGATGTTGCATGATACTGCCAACCATTTTGAGGCAGTAGAAATAGACAACCCCACTATGCCTTCTGTTCATTTCCTAAAGACACTTACCTTAAATACACAGCAGCTATTCAGCATTTTAGAGGAATATATATCAAGGAAATAATATTATATCTCATTGAGGAGCATATATGCTCCAAGAAATCTCCAAGAAGGGCCAAACAAGGCAATAATAAATGGTGGTGAGTGTTCTTGCTCCTTTGTGCTTATCTAAGCTATGTGCTATTTTTATTAAAGGATCTGGGGTAAAAAAAAACCATAAAATTAAATTTAGCTTATCATATATGATACATAAATCCTCAATGGTGCTTCATACTTGAAAATTACTACTCGCTAGTTTTCCAGTTCATGTGAATATTAAATTTGTGTGATCACTGTCCATAAAATCACATGGCTTGCTTTTTCCTTTTCTCTGTCTTCAGGATATACTCTGAATCATCTGCAGGCAGCTTTTCCTTGTGTGACCTTACATTACCTTTCATTTGCTGCCTGAAAGCAAGTCCCATGAAAGTTAATGTAACATCCATATGTGGAAAAAGAAAAGGATTTTCTAGTTTTAGCTCTGCACTGCAAAACACATTAGAAGGGTGGGTGAATGAGTCAAGCAGCTGAAAATAGCCATTTGGAATTTCATTTACTGATGCATGTGGGTGGTAAAAAAAAAGTTCTGATGTCAAAGGGCATGGAAGTCGGTATTGGGAAATCTGTCTGGGGATTTCTGTGAAAGTGTCTAGGAATAAATGTACTTTGCTTATTATTTTATGCAAGGCAGCAGTTAGAAACTCTACTAGTCCAAGAATGCTTCTCCTTGCATTTCTCATGACTCTCATGTCCAGAATTTGGCAAAGGGTGATGTAATAATGTTTAAAATTTACACCAGATTGTTTTCTGTCTAAATGATTTTCAAGGGAACATTGCTATACCCCAACACTGTGGACAATTTTCTAGCGAACATTGTAGAGAAAGTTATTGCATTACAATTTCAAAGGACTCTGGAAGAAGTAGATAACTTTTCAGTCAGGGTTCAGATCTGGGTATAGAGCTGAGATGGATTGATAGCACTCTTGGATGACCTCTGGTGGGAGAGGGGTGGGGTGGGGTGGTGCGTCTCTCTTGTTTTTCTTGACTTCTCAGCAGCTTTTGACACCATCAATCACAGTATGCTTCTAGGCCAGCTTCAGAAGTTGGAGGGTAGTGTAGTGCTGGTTGTCCTTCTCCAAGGTTGGTTCCAGGACAAAGAGATCCAGCCTGTGGCCCCTCCTTTGTGAAATACCTCAGGGCCTGGAGCTCTCTCCCCTCCTATTTAACATCTACATGAAGCATGAAGCTGTTGGTTGAGTTTGGAGTGAGATATCATCAGTAATACCCAGCTTTATATCTACAGCCCAGACTGTCTGATTGATGCTGTGGAAGTTCTATCTTAGTGCCTGGAGGCTATTGGAGGCTGGATGGAGTGCAACAGGTTTCAGCTCACTTCAAGCAAGAACAGGTGACTCTGGAATTTTGAACCTCCTGGTTCTGGGGAACCTTCCATCTTTGGTTCTGGATGGGGTGGCACTGTCCTAGATAGATCCAGTGCATAATCTTGGGGTCTTCTTGAATTCATAGCTCCTTCTCAAAGAGCAAGTAGAAGCCAAGGCTAGGAGGGCCTTTGAATAGCTCAAGGCTGTGCATCAGTTGCACTTGTTCCAGGATCATGTTTTGTATTATTTGTTTTATTTTAAGCTGTCTAGAGTCACATAAAAGTGAGACGAGTGCTAAATAAATCTACGAAAGAAATACTTAAAAAGCAGATTTCTCTTCAGCGTGCAAAACATTAATCTCTAATCTCTGCTCTCTATTTTGATTATGTTTGAGATCTAAGATACAATCCATCAAGATCATGGGACAGTACATCATGAAAATTCATCAGCATCACCTATGTAAAAAAGCTAAAAAAACATTTATTTCAGCTACTGTTTAAATAACTTTTTTAAACATTATTATGATTTGTTTTTAATGCTGATTTTGTATTTTATACTAGTCTGAGTTTGGCTGGAGAAAAGATGAGCTGTTTATTTTATCATATGCATTATTTGGTTACTCATAAATTGAATTATTTATAGGAAAGACTATCATAACAGTTTCAAATTTCAATACAAGGAAGAAACAATTACTTACAGGCACTCCATCTGCACCCGGAAACCCTGTGACTCCTCTTTGTCCCTATAATGAAAAGGGACACATGATGATGCAGTCACCTATTTTTTGCATTTGTTCTTCACAGTGAAGTTGACTTAGAAGTTATAAAATTACCACTTCTCCTTTGGGTCCAGTAATGCCAGGTCTACCTCGTTCACCTTTGTCCCCTTTGTGCCCTGAAAGTCCTGGTATGCCCATCACTCCCGATGGCCCAGGGGGTCCTTGCTGTCCAAGCATTCCTGGCTGACCCTGTAAACAACAATCCACAAAAGTTTTCAGGTACTGCTGAAAATAGACAAGGTGTATCTGCACAATAATGAGTACTTCTGCCTTTGCAGTTTATAAAAACTTCAGGATCACAAAACTTAAACCAAAGTTTAGTGTGAGTTTAACGCTAATGCCCAGTGAGAAATCTGCACAGTGTTTCATTATGGAGCAGTTTTTCCACATTTCCTGTTGATCATCAAAATATAGAGATGACGAGGGTACTGGACAAGCTGGCCACAAGTGGCTTCTCCTGTCAGCAGATGCCAAGGGATTCCATTTTTCACCAAGGCGCTCTGAGAGATGAAGTGACAGAAATGCCACAGCATCAGCAGACAATCTTCTATCAGTTACGTTTAGAGCGATTTCAGTCCTTCCATCCCTCCAGTCTGTTGTGAAAGGTTTGCTAAACATTTTGCAATATTAATGAAAGAAGAAGGTTCCAAATGGGATATTGGCATGTTTTCTCTCATTTTACTTAACATCTTTATGAAACTTCTGGAGAAAGTCAGCAATTGATTCTTTAGCCTGGCCCAGGGTAAGATACCATCAATAGAATCAATCAAAATATGATACTTATCCAGAACCAGGCAGAAGACTGTGGATGTTCTAAGCCAACATTTAGACTCTTGAGCGAAGAAGTACATGAAACAAGTGACATTGAATCCCAGCAAGACAGAATAGTTATTCTTTCAGAAAGCATGAGTTTCTGCTGGTCCCTTTGCTCTAATTCTAGGCAGGGTTGCTTTCACCTTGAAATGGAAGGTCAACAACTTGATCATCCTCCTAGATTTATGTCTCTACCACAGGAGGAGAATATGATGGGGGAAGGGGATTTGACCAGATTCAGCTTTTGAGAAAAGGTGGCTTTAGTGATAGCTGCTCATAGCTCTTTCTACTTTGAAGATGGACTACTAAATATGATCTATTTATGTTTATTCCATTGAAGGCTACTTCAATTCTATTGAAGGCTACTTGAAATTCAATGATCCTAGGTAAGAACTGTTTCAGAAGCATTACATCAATAGTGTAAGTGTTTCCTGCTTGTTTCTAAGTACATTTCAAGTTGCTAGTTATTACTTATAAAGACTTACACAACTTAAATTCAGGTTAACAAAGTTAGGGACCATCTGCTCCCTAAAGAATAGATCCCATTTTGTTCAATCCACCTGTAACAGGGCACTTGGTTTTGTCTCCTTCACAAAATAAAATGGCTTGGATTGGAAGTAAGCCATTTCTACAACTGTCCTCTCACTGTGGAATAGGCTGCCTCCCCCCTCAATTCCTATATTTTTGTAGAGAAACAAAATACTGGCACTTGAGGCTTGAGTGATGTGATTTGTTCTAACTATTAGTTAATTACATTCTGTTATTTCTGTTTTTCTGATAATTGTATTATTATTGTTATATAAAGAGCATTATTGTTGTTGCTGTTGCTGTAAATTTATGAGTTTTCTTACTTGGATATTAGCAGCCTGGAGTCTTTAGAGCTGTAAAAGTTAGTTGGGTAAATAATAAAGAACCACTAATAATAAACTCTGTCTGAAACAAATGCTCATACAAAAAAGGCTTACATTGCAGTGGTGCAACGCCGTTTTTGTATGAGCCAGGGCAAATGCCCCCGTAATTTTGCAGATGAAAAGCTTTCTATAGTAAGGGGAAGCCTGAAGAAACCCCACACAACCTCTCTCTGCCTCTCCAGGTGCATTCAGTATGGCTACATAACTAGACAAATACAAATAATTATGAAATGGTAACAAAGAGATATGAAAATAATAAATCTTTGCTGTCTTCTAGTGATTATCTGGATTTTTGCAGATCAGATATAATACCTTATTTTTACTCAGGCACCAACATTGAAATAAAGGTTAATATCTTGGTTTTTCTAAACTGGAAAATCTTAATAAGCAGTTGTAAAACTGTATCAGTGAAACAGAGGCTTGGTTTTTATTCATGGGTGCAATTTCTATTGATACAAAACTGCCCAGAGCACATTTCCTATTTCATGGCTGCCTTTGCTCCATCACTGCTATGCAATGAAAGTCTCTCCCAGTTCAAAGAAGATTGTCAGAACTGATTTTGCAAACATTATGGTTTAAAAGGAATGTTGTTGGTTTCACACAATGCAATTAGTCATATTACAGTACATTTTGCTTTATTTGGCTTAGCAACATGTGGGAACCCACCACTGTGCTCTCTAACCCATGGCTTCTGGGATGTGAACCAGGATGCAATAACTTACTCAAGTGTCCCTGGATACTAGGGACAATGTGTGAATCTAGTACTTGTGTTTGCCATCACTAGTGTATTTAATTAGTTGGAAGCCAAGTCCAAATCCTTATTCAGCCAGGAAATAAGGATTTTAGCCAAAACATGTTGGGCTTCATGTCAAAACACCAATTTTATAGCATACAGTTAATCATTTTTAATTTTTCAAATAGACCTTTAGATGGCACTAGCTTCCTTCTTAACATTATACATAGAGTTGCACCTTTAGGAAATAGGGTCCTTCAATAACTCAAGTCCCATAATCGTTCGAAGGTTAACAGAGAAACTAGGAAGGTGAGGTATTATTTTTACTTGTGCAAAATCCACCAAAGGAAATGCCAACGGACAGCAGTCTGTTTACTGACACCTTCTCTGGTGGCTACTAAACTATCCCTGATTCCTTGATTTTTAGTTTTAGTTTTTCTAAGTGGGAATTTGGTATGCATGGCCACTTTTTTTTGAAAATAAAAGATGGGTAATTGCTTTTTTGGAATTTTGCCCAGCTGATAAACTTAAAAAAACACACCAAAAAAAACCAACAACAACCCACCCTGGAAAGCCAGAAAGAGTGGTAAGTGATAATCATCTTTGGGCCAGTCACTCTCTCTCAGACCAACCCACCACACAGGGCTGTTGCTGTGGTTAAAATAGAAGGAGGAAGATGTTTGGATATGTTCACCACCTTCAATTATTTGTAAAAATAATAAAATTTGGGATACAAACAAACAATATCAATTTACTAATAGCCTTTGGAAAATAGTTGTTATGATTGGCACAGTTAAAGGAAGACAACATAAGGTGGATGATTAGATAAAAGACGCCTGTGAAATTTTATGAGAATTACAAATTATTACTAAAAACAGATTAGGATGGTTCTTATAATCTAAAACAGTATTTATGTTATTGGCCCTATCAGCAACTATGGATTGCACTGGGGGAGATGAAGAGTTATGTCTAGTGGGTTTATGTATTTTAATCCTGTAAGCCCATCACAGCCATGAATGTGAGATGGGTGGTTATATAAATGACATGTATGTGTATATGTATAAATAAATATTTGGGATGGGTGCATGCAGACCTTTTTTCTGAGCAAGGTACCTTTCTACAAGCATCCTCCCCCTTTAGCTTAGGAGTTCAGGGTAAAGACCTATTATTCAGCAGTCATGAGTTTTGCCAGATAACTTAGGGAAAACAATGAAGGATTTCTGTGTCTTGCATTTCTGACAGGATGCTGATGCTGTCTATTGTAATATAGGCTTGCTTTTCCTCATAACATTATAATAGATGTCAGCAGCTGGACAAAATGACTGATCTCTGGATCCAATTATGCCAGAGATGATTTACAGTGCTATAAGTCCCCATTTTGGATTCTATATAACTCTCTTTTTTACAGTTCGGAAAGTAATGACAGTGATGAAATACTGCCTCAAAGTGATGGCTGGCTGGAGACTGTCACACATTTTGGGCCTCACTGACATTCTACTGCAATCATTTGGATATTGCAGGCACAGTATATTTCATAGAATTGAGATGATATGATGAACTGTGGCACAACTTGAGAGTTTGAGCCTTCATGTTTGGCTAGAAAGGGCCTGCTAAAATTGTACAAGTGCTTCTGCAGTAGCGTAGAGGAGGAGGAGGAGGAACTCTTCCAAGCAATTAGAACAGGTCTAAGCTCTACAATAGACTTATAGTACAATGTAGGGAAGGTGAAGTAGAATATTTTACTACTCGTGGTCTCTTTTCCTCACATGTTGCAATGACTTCCCCTTCTTGTTCAGGGCTCTTCAGTGTTAATCAGTATCAATATGCTAGGCTCCAGCTGGGTTCCTATTTAGACATCTGCCTTTGCTAGAGCAGCTGCTTATCATATGGTAACCAGGCAGAATCAATCTTACCCCATTCATTGCCTAATTTCCTTGATGCATCCATAATATGTAGACTAGTCTTTTTTTTTGTAGTTCCCAGGCATTTCTTTGCCTCCCTGTGGAATCAAAAAATCAATCTTACCCAAGAGATCGACTGAGATATTATCCCTTCCATTCACATCTTTTTGTTCATAGTCCAAGGTCATGGGGGGGTGTTCTAGTGGCATCCTTATCTTGCAAGACATGCTTGCTTGACCGTGGGATACTGAGTAGAAGACAGATGACCCTGAGGCTCATAGGCTGGGAGGTGGGTGTGGGACAAATTCTTTTGCAGCTCTAGCTGTTTCCTGGATTGTTAAATAGTTTTCAGAGATGCTTGTCTTATTTCTTAGTTTATTGTTTGGCTTGATTTTGACAGGACACCTTGGCTAGTATGGCAACAAACTGGCAACCATGGAATAAATATATTATCTCACAGCACTTAGATGTATCAAATGTAGATTTGCCACATAATGTTGTCTCATCCACATTTTCTTAAGCTGACAAGAATTCAAACCAGCATAAGCAGGCCAGTACTGGCTTGTGTCAGGTAAGTGCTTAAATGTCCTTAACACCATGATGTATAAAAGCAAACTACTGAAACTGTATTACTAACTGAGATAAAAAAGTAGTAATATATGCCCAACTGAGGATAAATTATTCTTCTGTATGATGTATACCTGGCATGCCACCTAATTGAACCTTCAAAAAGTTATAAAAATATAATCCAAGAGACACAATGTTTAATACTGCTTCCAGGAGAAATCAGGCAAGCATAGGATGATGATGATGATGATGATGATGATGATGATGATGATGATGATGATGATGATGATGATGATGATGATGAT
>JANHFL010009207.1:0-14568 GCA_032468155.1 Oxyrhabdium leporinum | reverse complement strand
ATGATGATGATGATGATGATGATGATGATGATGATGATGATGATGATGATGATGATGATGATGATGATGATGATGGCGGCAGTGGTGGTGATGACAATGATGTTTTGGGTGCTGCCTGACTCAAACCTTTATTTCTCCTCCTAACAGAGGTTTTACATCAGGGCAACCAAAGCTAAACTGACATCCCAAATGAGAGTACATCAAAGTCCACAATTTAGCTGGGGTTTGTTGCCCTAGGGCTACAGAGATCATGGATGATGATACTGTACAGGGATACCACTGGACCCAACAAAGCTGGAAATTTCAACTCAATGGGGAGAGACCTAGTTTTTTTTCTTTAAACCAAAATATTTATATTAATGCCAGCAGAATTGCAACTCACATTTTCATTGCTGTTTAATAACCCAAATTAGATTCTTCTTTTGCTAAATTTGATCAGCATAATAATAAAGACATAGTGCCATCTCTGCAAAAAAGCTGAAGAAACAGTGGACCACCTACTTAGCTACTGCAAGAAGATCACACAGACTGACTACAAACAGTGGCATATCAAAGTAGCAACAATGGTGCATTAGAACATCTGCAAGAAATAACATTTGCCTGTAAGCAAGAACTGGTGTGACCATAAATTAGAAAAAGAAATGGTGAATAAAGAAGCTAAAGTGCTTTGGGACTTTAGAATTTAAACAGACAAATATTTAACACATAACTCTAGACTTAACAATTGTCAATAAAAAAGACAGTGGATGTGGCAGTGCAGAATAGAACAGAAAGAGAAAATCAGAAAAAAAAATAGCAAAATACAAAAACTTGCAGACAGAAGTAGAACTACTGTGGCAAAAGAAAGCAAAAATAGTACCAATAGTGATAGGTGCCTTGGGTGCAATCCCAAAACAACTGGAACATCATTTGAACACTATTGGCATCGATAAAATCACTGTCAATTGCAAAAGCAGCTTTATTTGGAACAGCTTACACCTTGTGCAATATCTAACACATCGAACAACAATATTTGCCTTTGCCCACTTGATATGTGGATAAAAATGCCAAATCCAATCTAAACATTACACATTGTCCAACTCTCAAAGATTCTGGGATTGTTTGGGATTATAAAATTAAAGTTAGAAGAAAACTTGAAGTTAGCAATGTCTCTATCCAAAGCTCTGCTCAAAATCAGTTTGTAAGTATCTAATACTTGCACCACCTTTTAAATTTTACTCTACCTCAAATAATCAAGATAGAACTGATGAATTAACAATATCTTGCTACCCTTTGCCTATATGGCTGGGATTTAATTGCCAAAATACACTTTTATTATTCAATGTGACAGGAAACATGAATTCTTGGTCCAAACATCTGGAGGGCACCAGGTTAGAGCTGCTTTTAAATGTTTGCAACTCTAAATTTGATTAGGCTATTATTTACAGGACATTGTGAGGACATGATCTCAATAAGATCCCTAAATAAACAAAGAAAAAAAACCCAAATAAATTATGATGATATTTGGGAAGAAATAGGGCATTGGACTCTTTTGCGGCTGTAAAACAGATGTGTTGGAAACTTTTGAGACTGAAGCAATAATTCTTCTCTCTGTGTAAAAATAATTCACTCTTAACAATAAACGGGCTTTCAATGTAATTTTTCTAAAATACTAACAGAGGAAAAAAAGATCCCACAAAGTTTTGTCTAATTATCCTGTAATTTACTGTTCATTTAAATTGTGCTGCCCAGACATATGACATTTAGCCCCAGGAAATGAATTCCAATATAGTGATTCAGCTCTTAGATGGTTTCTTTTCTAATTACAAATAAGAGCAAAATTAGCTTACAATTCTCATGAAAATGCTTACTTGGAAATCCTGTCCAATAAAGCATTTGAATGCCAGATTCTTCCTTTTGGACAGAAGTAGCTCAAACAACCTTAGAAGGCTCTTTTTTCTTCAAAAATTCTAAACAGATTTTAGGTGTTTTTGTAGACCATTTGAACTCTAAGGGAGTCTATAATGTTCTCCAGTGACACACTGACCAACTGAGGATTTGGCTGTAGAACCTGGGAGTGGGACTGTCGAGATAGTAGTATGGCTCACCAAAAGCATGTGGACAAGTACAGTAATGCTACAAAAAGGATAAATTTTACATTTTAGTACTATTTTATTCAACTTTCATCATTTTTGTCATCAAATTTGGCAAAAAAATATACAGAACTAATGATATCTCAGTGAATGTCAAGATTCAGAATTTTAAGTCATAAGTGTCCTTTTAAATAAGCCACAAGCTTTGGAGAGGATCTATATTTTGTGTCCCCTTTAATATGGCTATGCCTATTGGCCGTTCTGCTTAAAAGTTTGCAAGACTTAATAATGAGAGTGCTTTATAGGGCTGTATGATCAAAGCAAGGTTGTCTACCTGCTTGACTAATGGTGCCTGGAGAGTCTGTCATGGTTTTCATGGGAGTGACTTGTCCAATTAAGAAACAGCTGCCATTCTATGTAGCCATTGCAAGTACAATAGAAAGCAGGTGGGGGAACCGACTTAAGGGCAGCCATAAAAGAATCCACTGGCACAATGCTGGGGCCCAAAATTACAGAGCCAGTCCACAGCGTGAGTGATCTTAATCCTAGCACCCTTTTCCCTTATTTGTCTCTGGTATAACTGTTGCCATACAAAAGCAATGAACATAAAACAAGTAAAATGTAAACTATAATGGTTATTGTAGACATTCAAATTACTTGTAGCCTGATTCTGTGTTTTGTTTGGATTCCCTAGGAAGCAAAAGACAGTGCTTAGTATAGATTTTTTTGGGGGGCGGGCGGGCAAGCAGCTTCCAGTTTATTTGATGAAGAGAAAGCATCACCCGCTTAATTAAGGTATAAAAGAAAAGATAATTGCTGGCTTCTATTTGTATTACAACAGTGAGAAGTGTAGTAAGAAGAATCAGTATGAGTGGTCAATCCATACTTTTCAGTCTGTGTGGGAGTCTAAGTGAAAAATATCCAGGAAGTTCAACACAGATGTTTTATATCAACATGCGTCAAAGGCACCAGTAACTAAATCTTGTTGTTGCTTCTATTCAAAGTCTTTTAAGGGCATAATTTTTATCCAAATCAGCGACTACTACTAAATTCTTGGTATCTTGGTTATCTTGGTAAGATTGATGATAAAAATAAGTATTAACCTCAAACTCATATACTGTCATGGTAGTTTTAATAGGTCGCATTACCTTAAGGCTCTTTTATTTGAACAATGATTGATAAGAAATACTCCCAAAGCTTGTTAATAATGGACATATAGTGAGAGCAAAAAAGCATGCATCTCCTTTTATAGACCTCCCCAGAGCAGCCACCCTTCTAACAGCTGCTATTTTACAGAAGGCAGAAACACAGGATAACTGAACAACAAAAGATATGTTGAAATCAAATACTTAAATAGTTGCAATAGTTGTTGCTGTTTTTATTTTTATATTACTGACATGTGAATAGTTTCATTGCACAGCAATGCTTGGAGATTTAACTTTTTATCTGTAGCTGAAATAACTATTAAATCTTGCATTTTGTAGCTTTTCATATTCAAAAAAAATGATAGAATGTACGTATTGAAGGCGGGAGATAATCTCTTCCAGCAATCTGCCAAGTGAAAGAATTTTTGAAAGTAAGCTTGGGAGCAACATCTAATTAATTTAAGCATGGACTTATGAATGAGCCAAAGAAGAAACCCTCAGCAATCTCACGATTATAAACTTCTGTTTTGTGAATGCTTAAATGATGTCTTCTGCCTCTTAGTATACACTGCAGAATATTATTATCAGCCTATTTTTTCAAATGGATGACAAGGATAATAATGGCACGACATACATGAAAAAAATCTCTGTGTGTGTGTTTGTGTGTGTGTGTGAGAGAGAGAGAGAGTGAACATGCGCCCAGTTTAACAATCAAGTAATTATTCTGGATGTCTGGAAGGCTAAATTTACAAGTCTTTTACAGTTCTATATCATTCAGCTGACTAGCTTGTAAATCCCAGGATTTAGTGGGATTTAGAATATTTGACCAGGAACAACTAGAATGCACACATGTTAAATAAATAAATTGGTCTGAAGTGTAGTAGGCATTCATCTCTGTCTCTCTTTATTCCTTTCTGCATGGTCTATGGGAAAATAAACAAATTTCCAAAAGTATCTCTTTATGATACTTACTTTCCCACCAGTAAGAACATAAGGCATTGTCTGAGCAGCAGATGCTAGCGGATGGAGGGTAGTGATGAGTTGTTGGAAGAAAGAAATGTTCAGGCTGTGTTGCTGCTTATGACCCACCCCCTCCCAATAAAAGTATGTTCCCAAATGAAGGAATACATTTGTTGATATATTCTTGTGTATCAATAATTTCATAATAAGATTCACTTGATAATAAATAGTACCTTCACATCTACCTCATGCAACAAAATATCTTGAGCTTGTGCTGCACCTTATCTTCTTTATTTTTTTTAAAACCCAGATCAATAAAGCACTGCTTATATTTTAGAATTCTAAAAAATGTGAAACTGATAAAAAGAAATGCAGGATGTGAGAAGATTCCTGAATGATTCTTCCTGGATAAATTTTTATGCCACTTAAACAGTAATGTGATAAGTTATTTTTTCTGAAATGGTTTGACCATTCCTTCATTTCATTGTCAGATTCGACAGTGATTAAACAAGCAAATGTATTCATGGAAAAAATAAAATAAAACGTATTTCGATTCAAAGCAATGAAAAATAAAATTTTGAATTTTATTGAGACAATTAAGTACCTTGAAGGACGCAGTTTAACATACGCTTTAACTTGGAAAAACAATAATTTGGTCCAAAGTTTATAGATTTTTGTAAAGTACTCTTTTTATGAATGAAAAAAGCTAATTGTTTTACTCTGCTAATTATTTGCAATGTTTAACAATATGCATTTGCACATAAATTGATATAGTTCCCAAGAAAAATATGAAAAATCCAGATGGTTACATTTTCCCTCCCGTCTGGATAGTTTTTACTTTGGTTTCTACCCACGCTCAAATTAGATACATTGTAAATATGGAACTGATTCCAAAGTTTCAGGATTCTCATAGTACCATAGGGATTACTCAAATCAGGAAGAATTTTAATGAAACATTATACAAAAGCAGTTGGGTCACCATGTACTTGTAGAAGTTATGCCAAAGAAACGGAATCATAAAGCTGGAAAGGACCTCATGGATTCTCTATTCTAAGTTCCTGTTCAATGATAAGAACAGGATTCTGTGATGGCATCCTTCACAGGTATTACTCCGGCCTCTGGGTAAATGTAGAATGAGATGCTGCACTCCAGAGTATTAAATAACTAGTATTTTGTGTGACTTGCCTTTCAGATATTTGAAGATGGTTACAGTATATGTTCAATTTTTTTCTTTTATCCAGAAAGGTTATCCTAAATATATCCATCTTCACCTGTCCTATCAGTGTCCTATTTAAGTTGTAATACCCTGAACTATGCAAGTACTTCAAATGCAGTCCAGTGAACATAAAATTAGGCAGAACAATAATTTTGCAACCTATAAGTTGTGGTGTTAATGCAGTCCAAGATTGGATTATCTTTGCTATGAATTATACTGCCAGCTCATATTAAGTATCCATTAAGATACTTAAATAATTTCAGCATTTATTGCTCCCAAGCCAGATCTCAATCTTCATTTCTGAAGAAATGTGAGATTTGACATGTGAGATTTGACATTTATTTCAGTTAAATTTCAATGTATGAATTTTGGCCCAATGCATCATATTATTGATTCTGCCTTATTATGATATTGTTCCCATCACCAATTCTTGTTACTAGCAAATCATAAGTAACCCATCAGTTTTATAGTTGAAGCAATTTTATGAAAATTTTGAGCAATACACAATCTAGTATAGGATCTTGTTACTCTATTTGAGACATTTCAGCATAATTGGCACAAATCACTTTGTGAGCACTTGTTGAGTATCGTCAACTGCTGAATCTATCCAACTCACATTTTACAAAGGTGCCCCAGGATCCTTGTCAAACTTTTAGAAATTTTTAAAAAAATTCAAAGGAGTGTGAAAATTTTTCTTCAGATATGTTAAGAAAGGAAGTAATGAATTTGGGAGCTCAAATTGTCCATTATTAAAGGAGAAAGAGTGTTTTTGTATTTTTTGACCAACAAGATATAAATGAGGAGATATAGCTGTGAAATTTAAAAATAAACCTGGGCAGTGATGAACATTTTTCACCTTGGGCTAATATCTGTCTTCTTTATGTCAAATTTCCTAGCAGAACCCTCCATGCTGTATTTTTGCTTAGCTTCTATTTTGGTTTTATATCTTGAAAGTTAAGACTAGTTTCAGTAGAAGCTTCTATCCCATCTGTCATAGTAAAAATACTAATAACCAAGGGCTATTGTAAAAAAAAAGTTTTTTGTTCATGACATTCAAATGTTTCATTCTTGAATTAGTGCACAGTAGGAAATTAAATGAAATAAGCTAATTTACAACTTACAACAATTTCCAGCAAGTGGAATACAGGTAGTCTACACTTATTGAACACCTTATTCAATCATTGTTCAAAGTTATGACAGTGCTGAAAAAAATAACTTTGTAACTAATGTTGTCATTTATGACCTTCACAGTATCCCTGTCACATCCCTGTCCCTGTAATGTTCATCATTACAGTCGGTATATATTCTCCTTATCTGACTGTTTTTCTCCCCCCACCTCACACATTAGAAAGATTGGAGAAGAAAGGATTACAAGAGAGCAAGCAGCCACACAATGGGGAATACACTGAGCTGCAATTGGGGCTGCCAGTACCAGTGCATTGTTTTTGATTGGTTTTCCCTATTATATGCCTGCTTACTCTTATAACTCCTTCGTCTCCAATGCATGTATACAAACTTTAATTCCCTTTTTACTAATTATCCCAAAGCTGGGGTGAACATTCCAAAGAGTGGGGGACTGGGGAAAAGGAAAGCCCAGTCATGTGAGTTCCCTCTTAGTGACAACACTGCTTAGTAATGGAGATGCTGATCCCAATTATGGTCAGAAAATGAGGATTACCTGTAATCAAGGGCAGAAAGAAAACAGAAAGGGAAAATAATTTACCATGATTTAATATCATTGCAAGTATTCTTGACCAATTCATGCATAAAAGAACTGAAACTATAACTGCATAGTGGAACATACAGAACTGCAGCAGATATGGTGTAAGGCTTAAAGACATAGAAAAGTTTAGTCACAATTACAGCTGCAGTTAAATTTTTGGGTTTTGGTGTAGCTAGAGGAAACATTTTCAGCACCTGGCACCCAAGAGACCCCTCTGGCTACGCACTGCCAAAATGAAAAAAACAACAACAGGAGACTGGAATGATCCAAAATCCCTGAATTCCAAAATGAAACCATCTGGATAAAAGATCTGGAATGTCCTAAATAAGACCAAGGGATTTAACCTTGTTTGCTCCAATGTTTTGGGGGAAGTACCCAGTTTTGGAAATAAGTAAGATTTTGGATGAAGTAAGCCAAAGTATGATTTTAAAAAATGGGGGGGGGGAACCTACCTACGACATTTCATATTTCACAGATTAGTCATGGATATATTTTAAAAACAATATTATCCAGCATATCCATGTATATAGCAATATGCACAGAATATTTTTCTTTAAAAAAGAAAAAAGAGTTCAAGTGTTAATTGCCTGAGGAAGGAATGGGATATGAGGAGGCTTCAACTTGGGAAGTTTCTCATTTTGTCATTCAAAAGACACTGGGTTACTATTCTGGGCTTTTTGCCTTCACAATGACTTTTTGTGGGGGGAAAAGTATGAAAGAACTTATGGGAAAATACAAGATTACAAAGGGAAGAAGATGTTCTAATCCCCATGCATTTCTGTGAATGGAACAGGATGATTTCCTAATAAAAATATTATCTTGAAATACTGAAATCTTAAAAGTGTAAAAGTATATTTCTTTTGGCAAAACTTGTTTTCACATCATTTGTTTAGGATTAGTATATAAAGTGTTATATACTAAAATGTATTAGCTTAAAAAAAGCTTTAAAATGTCCATATAGGATTTCTATAGAATGTAACAAAACATATGGAGGCAGAAAGTAAAATTGGAGGAGTTTGTTGAAAAAGTGTTCTACATTCATTGTAGATGTAATTATATGCATATTTATAAGATTATCGTGATAAACATTCCTTCTCGTATATGTTTATTATAAGCATGAAATACAGAATCAATTATATCAATTCTCCTACACGATTCCCATCTATTCTTCCTTCACTGTTCTGACAAAAAGGCTATTCATTCAAACTACTAAACAGAATTATTCCAGATTGCTTCTGTCATGGTTCACATGCTCCATTCTGCCCCCAGTAAAATTTCTTTGAAACAGTATCACTGCTGTTCTTCTTGTTTTTGTTGAAGCTGCTGATGCTTATTATTATTAAAACCATAATAGAGTTGTTGTATTTTAGTTGCATTTCAACATTAAAATTTTATACAGGTGAATCTAACAGTTCTTTACTGGCAACTTACTCTGAATAAGGAAAAAAAATAAAGAAAAAAGAAAAGGAAAAAAATTGGCACAACTACAGGAATTGAAATCCTATCTTTCTCCTTCTGTTGTTTTCTGTTATTTTCCAAGAAACTTAACATATGCTGGACTCACAGTGATGTTACATCACTCATGCTGTCATTCTACTGGCTGCTTTATATCTATAATGTAATTCAAAAAACTCATTTCTGATTGTCTGCTTCATTGATGGACTTGGGGTTCTTAATCATAAGCATGTTAAAGGAAAATCCAGTCCCTGAACCAGCGGAAAAGTTTGTTGGCATTATTGTACATTTGCTGCCCCAACAAGACCAGTGAATGATCCTATCCTTTTAATATGACTTATGTTTCTTTCCCAACCAATTTAAAAAGTAAAAACATCCACCAATCAGTCTTCTTAAGGTGGACTGAATAAGGGGTAAATTTTGAGTGATGGCTAAATGCACTGGTTTAGCCATTTGTTAAAACTTGGTACCAAACAGCCCTTTTCTGTCCTGCACATCCCTGGCTCAGTGCTCTTTCCAACTTTATCACACAACCGCCACTTTTACCCGAGTACCTTTAAACCTTTCAGATGTGTCTCAAAGGCCTTACAGAATGCAACACAGTTCTTTGACAGTTGCCTGGAAAAGAGCTACAAACATTGAGGATGCTATACGTGGCCACCCTCTTTCCCCAGGGCCTGAGAGTTTCTTCTGCAGCTGGCTACTGGCCAAGAGAGCTGATGCGTCTGAGGAAAAAACTGGAAAGTAAAAAGCAACAGAGAGCCAGCTCCTCTCTCCTAGTCCACCATCCTGCTGCCCAACCCCCAACCCCTGTCAGGTGCTTTAGTTAAATTAAGGATGGCGGCACCTTTCAGGGAGAGAGGTGGAAATGGTGCTCCAAGCCAACCAGAAGAAATTTTGCACAGACACACACCCAACAAACAGAAGCACGAAAACTACACTGTTTTGCTTTTGTTGTTTTTATACGGGCCTGGGACTGTCAAAAAGGTTTGAAATTGAATCTGGTTACCTACCCATGGGAGGAGTTTTCACTCAAAAGAATTGGAATGTCTTTTATTGGTCAAAGAACCAGAAATAGGCAGCAATTTTTTTTTTTTATTTCATATATAATTTATGAGTGATTGGAAATGGGGTTAAAAAAAGGCAAACTTCACATAAGCATTTGTACATTTATATGTAAATGAAATATAAAAGAGTTCCAGACTGATAGCAATTTGATTGTATAAACAGTCTGCTACAGACTTCTCTGAAGGAGCTCCCACATGTGATGTTTATAAGAATATAAAGTATTTTTGGCAGTCATGTACTGCACACTGATATTACCAAGGATGGTAGAAAAGAACTAACAACAGCAGCGACTTATGGAGGCATGCAAACCTCTCTGTTTCAAGGAGATGGAACTAGTTTTCTCCACAAGCATTACTTGCTGAATACATATGTGTGCATTCAAGGATAGCAGGTGGAATGTTAAAAAAAAATCTTCTTGATTCAATGCAATACAGTAAAAATATTTTTATATTAAATTGTTATTGAATGTTTTGTAAAATGCTTCAAAATGCTTTTACATAGGAAACCTACAAAACATTTTAAAGAGAACTGAACTGAATACATAAGTACATACAACAATATGGTTGTATGTAAATTTTCAGGAAAGATTTCACAGTTTTGAGGTGGTGGAACAAGTGAGGACAGTTTTTAAAGTCTTTATGTCTCATGTTTATGGTGGGGGGAAAATCAATTATAATTTAAATGTATCTCAGGTTTATCATATTTTGCCCAGTTTTTCTCACCCCATTGCTCCCAAGTGTCTGTGTGTGTCTTGGTGGGGTGCCTTCTTTTTCCCTTCTGACATTGTAAATTATGAGAAAAGAATGCTTCTAATAGAAATATTCTCATGGCATCTGTCCTTCTAAAAACACAGTGTTAACCACTTCCTTAGCAGATGTATAATTTATTTTGAGTGAAATTATCATATTAATGTGAACTCCAGTCTTACTGATCTTTGTGCAACTGACAGTTCTTTCAAATAAATAAAGTAAACAAACAAATGGTCACAGTGACACCATGCGTATCATGATACTATCTTGTAAAGGGCTCATTTTGCACCAGTCAGATCAGTGAGTCCAAGCATAGTCACGTGACTGATGCAACCACTGAATATTTGTACAATATGGCATTACTTTCCTCCTTTATCTCCCTCCCTGCAGACAGCTATGAATTGGGGCTATTCCCTATTCAACTGCGAAAATTATTTTTACTGCATTTTTGAGAAGTTGACATTTAGACCCACTAGCAAACTCCAGATTAATCTGAGATTTCAGAAGAAACATCTAGCACATCTACCCAAAATTACTAAATAGAAATGCTAATATGGACTTGGGAGTGGAAGATTGAATTCTTATTTTGAAATATTTGAAGGGATTTAACTGACAATATGAGCTTCATCCTTTAGATTACTTTCACTTTGCTTAGGTCAGCTAAGGTAAATATAATAATTGTGTAAGGTGTCTGTTACCACAAAGTAAGCATATTTGTACAGGTCAAATATAAGGACACTAGCTAGTGAAAGCCAGTTCCCCTCTTAAATGACATAGAGTAAGCATATTATGGAAGCACGAGTCAAATACAGGGCACTGTGGGGATATGATGTAGTCAGGAACTGAGATGGGTTAGCCTATTGTGCAATAATTCTAATGGCATTCTGTACAGGTAGCTCCCAAACAGAGAGAGCCATTTTGGTGTAGTGGTTTAGGCACCAGACTAGAAACCAAGAGAGTTCTAATCCCATCTTAGGCACAAAGCCATTTGAGCGACCTTGGGCCAGCCACTCTTTCTCAGCCCTAGGAAAGAGGCAAGGGCAAACCACTTCTGAAAACCTGTGCCAAGAAAACTGCAGGGACTTCTCCACGCAGTTGTCAGGAGTTAAAAGTAGCCAAAATGAAAAAAAAAAGTTGTCAAAGAGTTATATCTGTTCGCCTAATTGCAGAAAAATAAATCACACTACATACTTTTTAGTTTCATTCCAACCAGTCATATTGAGAAAGTCAAATAATTAAATTTGGTACCCATTTTTCAAGATTAGTTCAAGAGTATTCTGCATAGAGAGACAATCTTCTTCTTTTTTTAAATCCCAAGGGGCTTTTATCAATCACCGCGATCTCCTATCAGCATAAACCAGTGGATTCATGTCCAGATAAAAGTCTCAGTGAGAGGGATTCCCTGGGAAATATTTTGAGAGAACAGGAAGGAATCTGGACAAATCCCATTCATAATTACATAAATAGTCTGGATATTTCTACATGACAATGTACTACATGCCATACATTTGAAATGAAATTAACAGCAAGAAACATATTCCTAACAAAGATTTATTAAGGAACATGCTTTATTTAAAGGACTATTTCTTTAAAGAACTACAGGTAGTCCTCGACTTACGACCACAGTTGAGCCCAAAATTTCTGTTGTTGAGTGAGACATTTGATAAGTGAGTTTTACCCCATTTTACTACTTTTCCCGTCTCTGTTATTAAGTGAATCACTGCAGTTGATAAGTTAATAACCCGGGTGTTAAGTGAATCCTATTGACTTTACTTGTCAGAAGGTTGCAAAAGGTGATCACATGACCTTGGGACACTGCAACAGTCATCAGTATGAAGCAGTTGAATTTTGATCACATGATCATGTGGATGCTGCAAAGGTCATAATTGTGCAGTCACTAAATGAACTATTTTAAGCCGGAGGAGTACCTGTATTGAGAGCCAATTTGGCATAGTACTTAGGGTACTGACCTAGAAACCAGGAGACTGTGAATTCTAGTCCAATCTTAGGCATTAAAATTTCCCATGTGACCTTGGACCAGTCAATCTCTCTCATCCCAAGTCACCTCGCAGGGTGGTTGTGAGGAAAATAGAAGAAAAGAATATTATATATGATTGCCACCTTCAGTTACTTATTTTTATTTATTTATTTATTTATTAAACTTACATGTTGCCCATCTTGCAATTCAAGGCACTTCTGGGTGTCTTTTATTATAAAGGAATAAAGGCAGGGAAAAATAATCCAAAAAATATAAAATAAAGAAATATTTGCACTTCCAGAGAGAAACATAGTTGAAAGTTGGATATTTACGGGGAAATACTAAGCATTATCTCCTATCACCCTGATTCATTCATTCTATCTATGCATTGTTACTTTTACTTTTTGATTGCCAATAATCATCTGCTGTTTTACCCAATTTTCAATAAGGCACATGCAAATACATAATTTGTATGGGATATCAGTTATATAAATTATATATTATGTTGTGAAGTTTGGTGATAGGCTGCCTTTGGAAACATAAGCTTCCAAATGCTTTCAATGTTTTTTTACGTGCAGTGTGCCAGTATAACATCCATGTTATTATCATCATCCATGTTATTCCCCCCCCAAATATGATTATTTCAATCATTAATTTACTTTTTAATAAAATATATGTAGCTGCCTATCTCAAATACCTAGCTCTGCATGATGAATAATCTATAGAAAAATGTAAAAAAAATCCCATAACAATGTAAAATTATAAAACAAATAATATACATGCATCTTTGGCTCCCTTAACATCCTTGCACTAATGTTTGAGGGGAAATTCAGGAAGGCCAGGAGGGTTGGGGCCATCTGAATCTCAAGGGAGAGGCTGTTCCATAGGGCAGAGTAGGCACATATCCCTGGTCCTACAAGATGGCCCCGTCTGATAGAGGGACCCTGATGGAACCAGCAGAACCCCTCAGAGACAGAGGATCCTGCAAATCATTTTGGAATACAGGACTTTCCAGGAATGTGTCATTTACACGCAATATCTATGCCTAACTACTTTTACTTTTAAATAACTCTGTACAGCAGTTTCTTTTTTTCTAAGTGAATGTGAATACGTTTTAAACTTGTGCTCTACAGTGGTGAAGCTGTATCTATTTTTTCACAGAAAGCATGATATTATAGAATGGATATATATATCAGAAATTTTACAGTGATTTGAATATGCATTAAGGAAATTGTAGTAGTTTACCAAAGGGAAACAATTTCAAACTGCTCCTTTGTTTCACATCCTTACTTTGCTACTATATTATATAGAATGTCTCTGCTGAAAGCTTTCCAATAATGTGTCGTTCATAGTTAAAACAATGAAGTCAAAGAGCATGAGAGACTTTAAACCTTGATCCCCAAAGAATTGGTTCATACTGCTGCAAAGAAATCCTGCAATGCGTGATGAGGTCAAAAGCATGAAGTCTTGTATGACTCTTATAAAAAGTAACACAATATTTGTACAGTACATGTACATAAACAATACTATTTATAAAAGCTGGTTAGTGTCATGGGAAGCAATTTAGAACATAAAATGATAAAGTACTTATAATTGTTTATTATTACATTTCTCATTAAATATTTAAATGGATAAACAGTTCAACTAAATTATTAAAATTGAAGATATGATGTTTCTCTCTTTCAGAACTATGCTAGATTAATGTATAGTTTCTTTAATGAATTAAGATGATCATCTATTAATATGTTTTACAAAAATGTTCAGTATGCTAGGAATTTTTTCAAAGCTTCACAATGTACTTCCTTCTCCTACTGAATAATAAATCTTTGTATTCTGTGTAAGGAAGCAGAGCATAGAGAATTATCTACAATCTCAGCCTTGCCGATAATTTGCCAAAAACATTTGCACACTTCTATTAGCTGTGTTTTCCGTGTCCATATATGAGAGGAAAAATTAAACAAAGTTAGTTGTAAGTTATCTCTTAAATGCTACAAAAGCATCCAACAAATGAGCTACAGCTAAATACTTATTATACTTAAATACCCATATTTAACTCCCTTTCCTGGGTGATTTTCTATTTATTTATTACTTGTTTAGTAATTTATTATTTAGAAAGTAATAAATAATTTTCTATCTATCTATCTATCTATCTATCTATCTATCTATCTATCTATCTATCTATCTATCTATCTATCTATCTAT
>JANHFL010009206.1:7363-24985 GCA_032468155.1 Oxyrhabdium leporinum | reverse complement strand
GGGCTTCTCCCACGCAGCTCTAATGTGGCAAAGGAGTACATGGGGTCTTACCTCCTCCTCCTCTTCATCAGAGTCAACAATGGGGAAATCTTGCAAGGACTGTGTGGTTCGCTCCGAGCCGTATGCCCCAATCGCTGCCTTGCCTTTTCTCTGCTTGGCCTCAATGGGGTTGATGATACCTAGGAAAGTTCTTCAGGGTTAGCGAAAGGGAGAGCTCCCTGTAGACAGCAATGGAAGGGCCAGAGTGGAGAGGCTCCATCACTGGAGGACTTCAAGAAAAACCCTGGGCAACTGAGGAGAAGACCTCCAAGGTCCCCTCCAGCCCCATCTTCTTGGCTTATGCTACCAACATCCCCTGAATTTTATAAATCGCTAATGTGTGGTGACCGTGGACCACCAGTTTTCAGTTTTCGGAGAAGCCCGATGCAAAAAGACTCCACAAAAGAGGGAGAGCCGGCCCTACCTTGGGCGTTCTTCCCCAGCCCTCGGCCCGGCACGTAGCCCATCTTCTGCAGGAGCTTCTGCCCGATGCCCTTGGTGTGCCTCTCCCAGCTGCCGAAGTCTGCGAAAGACTTGCTGCCGCCCACGAAGCCCTTCTGGCTGGGCTTGAAGTTGCCGCCCTGCATCGGTTCAGAAGGGGGAAAGGGGGGATGAGCCCGGGGAGGCAAGGAGAGGGCGCCCCTTCCTCGGCCCCGCGCCTCACCGTCTTCAGCTTCTTCGGCACCGCCTCCTTGGGGGGCTCCTCCGCCCGCGCCCCGCTCTCCGCCTCCGAGTCCTCCTCCTCCGAGTCCGAGTCCGGACCTTCCTCCGCCGCCGCCGCCGCCGCCGCCCCCTTCTTCAGCCCGGCGCTGATGAAGCTCACCGGGGCGGAGTAGTCCCGGGACCTGGGGGGAGGGGGCGAGGAAGGGGACACGGGGGCTTTTAGGAGGGACTGCGAGCGCGGCCCCCCCCTCCCCTCCCGGCCCTGCCCGCGCACCGCTTCCCGCCGAAGCTGGGCCGCTCCTCGTCCGAGTCGCGCTCGGCCCACAGGCCGTAGATGGCCTCCTCCTTGGTCTGCCGATGCCGGTGCCGGTTGGGGTTGAACTCGTTCTGCAGGTCCCAGTCGCTGATCTCGAAGCGCTCCATCTCCACGCCGTCGTCCTCCGCCAGCACCTCGCCGCCGCGCCCGTACAGGTGGGAGAGCGACATGGCGCCCGCGCGGTCCCGGGAGGCGGCGGAACGGCCGAGCACAGCCGCCACGGCCCGCTTCCGCTGGCCCTCCGTCGGCTTCCGGAGCTCAGGGAAGTCCCTGCGCCTGCGCGCGAGGTGCCCACTCTCTCTCTCCGTCTCGCTGGCGCGGCGGGGCGAGGAGCGCCCGGAGCGGCCAAGGCTTGCGCGTGCGCGGAGCCTCGGTCTGGCTGGCTGGTCAATGTTAAGGGAGGTTCTCAGCCGTCCGGGCCGCGGTGACCCCAAAGGGGCTTTTTCAAGAGGCAACTGGACTCTGCTCAGAGCTGAAGAAGCTTCTTAGACGAGACGCGAAACGTCTTCGAAGAAAAACCAGAAAGTCCACTCGCCTCTTGAAAAAGCCCGCTTGGGTTGGTCATCGGTCGTTTTCCTCCCAGACCCGATCTTTTGCCTTGGGGGAGCCCCCGCCGCCCCCGAACCCCCCGCGGTGGGCAATCAGAAAGTGAAAATCATGGCGGTGAGGAGGAAGGCTAAGGCAGAGGCGGGGTTGCAAGGAAAAGAGCCCACCGGCTCTTGCAGAAAGGAGGGAGTATCAGACTGGTGGGGAAAGAAAAGCGGCACAAGGACCAGCTTATGGCTAAATGGCCGCCTCCGACCCCAGGCGAGCTCCCTACTCAGTTGGTCCTAATCCTCCATCTCTCCCCCCCACCTTCTTTCGTGTTGGACTTTCGCGAGTGAAAGTGGCGGGCAGGGCCATCAAATATTCATCCGCTTGCTGCCCAGAGACGCTCCCCTCGATCCAGCTCATGGTTCCCACAGCGGCTCAGAAGACGCGACCAGAAAAGGCAACTGTCGGTCTGGGTGGAAAGATCCATGAGCTTTAAGCCGATTCGTGAAGGAGTCTTCCAATTGCCAAGGTGGCCAGACCCCCATCCGTCTCCCCCTGCTCTCTCTCGTTTCTCCTCCTTGGAATGCTGCAGGTTAGCTTAGTTTTTTCCACACTTGGGGAAAACAATTCCTACACAAATCGGCTATCAAAGAAGCTCCCTTTCTCCTAAACTGTACAACCACAGGCTGATAGGACGCATGCACAAAGTCCAGTTGCAGCTTTGCACGGTCCATGCATGCGCTCTGGGGTCATTCATGGGGCCAACCTTGTGCTGCTCCTCTGGGGTTATGTGGGGGCCACAACGGTTGCTGCTGACTGACTTCCTCAGCCACCCGCTTGATCACTGGAGGGCCCTCTTTCGAGCATGGCTGAACAAAACAGCGTTTGCTGGCTGGGGTTTCGGCCTCTGCAATCCAAAGAGATGGCATGTTTCCTATTCCGTAACTGCAGGCCAAGAAAACTATAGGAACATTCCCATTCTAGGGACTATCAAATAGTTACGACTGATATTTTAAAAGTATTAACTCAGTTAAAACCGGGTTTAACTGTTCTCTCACAAGAACAGAATCTGAAAGAGGCAATCTCCTATATATATTTCAGAATTAATAAATAAATCTTTAATTTGGTAAATTACTTAGAAGAGAGAATTAAAGGAGACATGTGCCAGTAAGGCCCAAAGCGCTCTAAAGAGGATACACAAAGAGAGCTACTTGAGGTCTGCAAATTAGAGAACAAAAATTACAAGATGGTTTTACACAGAGCCTGAAAAACTTGTTCCGCAGACAAGTATAAAATCTCCAATATTCTTTATGGTTCCCTTTTTATGATGGCAAAGCAATGTCCAAACTTGGTATGTGACTTCTTTCCCGAAACTGGAAAGTCCAAACTTGACAATGGCAAAATGAAAAATATTTCACAGATAGCATTGATTTGGCAATATCGGTAGCAAGCAATATGCTTGGATAAAACAGATTTCCACTGTCACCGTTTGCAAATTTTCTTCTCTTCAGAAAAAGGGGAAGCAATTTGCACCTCAATGAGATCAACGGGAAGAGAGCAGAATTACTCCTGGAGAACGTCAAGGCAGTCTTCAAGCGAGCTAAATCAAGGGTTCCTTCTTTGGTGGGAATTCAGGGCTGAGAGGGGGATGCCCTGGAGAGCCAACCTCCCAGCATCAAGACGGCTTCTGTGCAGCCCCACCTGAGTTGGAGACAAGATCTGCTGGGAAACGCCAAGACATACCTGGAAATCATTGAGTCGGTCAGTGAAAAGCAGTCGTATTCAGAGTCCCCTGCAAAGATCAAACAGAAAGGAAGGGTCAGCAGCTTCTGAGCTGGGCAGTTTCATTTTTGCATCGGTTGTTTTGGGTTTCTAGCTTTCCAAACAGGTCCAGATAGGAACAAAGTTAGTCAAAATATTTTAAGGGATGCACACTATTGAATTAGTTATTCTTGGCTGCAGGAAATTCGTATATCAAATAAATCTCAAAGTGATTTAAACTGTCAGGATTATGCCTTTGAGGAGATGCCTTTGCAACCGTCAGAGAAGAATGGCAGGGCAAAGCTGCCACCAGGAGAAGATGGCATTGCCTGGCAGGATCCTCTCAATGGGGCATTTCAAAGATGGCAATGTGCCTATTTGGGTATCCTTATCTTTTCCCCTGAAAATTATCCAGCACCAGAATGAAAAGGCATTCTGTTAAACCCCCGGGAATTATGCCTTGCTGAATTAGGAGCATTTCTGCAGCCCGGGAGGAAGATGGAGGCGGAGAAACTGACCTGAAGGTGCCCCTTTAGATTGGCAGGTGTTTTGAATTCCCCATTCAGGACCTGGCAAAGAGGAGCACAGAGTCAGCCACGTCAGCAGAACTGGGCCCTGCTTGCTCAGCGAGGCAATCGGCATCTCACTGCCGAAAAGGTGGGCCTCCCCGCCCCCCTTTCAGTGTGAAGTCTGCTTCCCTACTTCTCAGCCAGGAGGGTCGGTGGGGAGGGGCTTTTAAAAACCCGGCCAAAGGCGCCAACCAGGCCAGGGACTCTGTGGCACTCACCCGGTGGGTGTTGTTGATCACCAGGGGGTCCGGGCTACCATAGCTGGGAGGGTTTGCATAGGGGTCATAGCCCAGCCTGGCCAGCATGGGGGCAATCTGAGCCATGTCCTGCACCACATCCTCCGGAATGTGTCCCAGCCACTTGGTCAAGGCCTCCATGTTCACAGGCTTGATCACCTGGTCCGTGGATCGCTCGATCCTGTGCAGAGACCAGAAAGGTGTGTGCGTGTTGCGCTTGGCTTTCCTTCAGATCAAGTCCAGCCTGAGGACTTGCAAACTAAATCGGAAAGAACTTGGGAGGTTTAACTGCAGATCTGTCTCCCCTCCTGCCTGAAAACCTGGTGGGGGGGGGCGCCCTGGTCGAGCACCCCGACCTTCAAGGGAATCCCAGCCCCGGAATTAGAACTGGCCCCAACCCGACCGTGGGGTGATCCCCGACCGGTCCCTCACTTGGACAGGGAGACCCCGCCTGGCTTCCCAATCAGCTCCTCGTGGTGCAGGACGGCGTCGCTCCAGGCGATGTCCAGAAAGTCCATGATGGCCCGCATGGATTTCTGGGGGTGCAGAACCAGCTGCTCGTAGTAGACGGGGAGGCAGCGTAGCCGGCCGATGGCCAGGCACTGGGAGTACATCACCTCGATGGCTTTGTTCCACTTGGCCAGGCAATCCCGATAGCTCCGCAGGTCGAAGCCGGCGATGGTGACCTTCCTGGTGATCATGGAGTGGACGGAGGCCCGCCCGTCACGCACCATCAGCAGGAATTTGGAGTTGGGGAAGAGGTGGGAGAGGTAAATGGAGGACTTGAGTGTGAAGGGGTCCTTGTTGCAGAGATAGCGGGCCGGCTCCCCGTGCTTGGCGATCACCTCCAGGATGAAGGCCTGCATGGCCGCATCCAGGACCTGGTCCGTTACCCCAGCTTCATCCAGGCGCATCTTTTCCCGCCCGGATCGAGACCAGGCTTGGCGCATGGCCAGCACCCGTGGGATGATGCGCGTCTCTTCCCCGCAGCGCACTTCTGGGTGCGCATCCAGCATGGCTCGCATCAGGGTGGTCCCGCTCCGGGGAACCCCACCGATGAAGATGAGCGGCATCTCCTTACTGTAGCGATACTCGACCCGGTTGGAGTCCAGCATCACCAGCTCCTCGCTCTCGGGACGCATCAGGACCCGGCTGAGGCCCTGTCCCAGCATCTGCTGGCACTGCAGCATCTGCTGACCCAGGTGGACAGAGACCATCAGGGCGATGGCGAAGCCCACCCCCATCAGCACTCGTCTCACGGTCAGCCGCATCCTCGCCTCCTCCACATGGGACCAGCGGTCGCACCACCTTCAACATCTGGACGCTGCAGGGACAATAACGGAAGGTCCCTTAGGCCTTGGCCACAGGGGGTCTTTCTTCATAGGACTCCCCTCTTGGCACCCTGTGGTCGGACACCCCGCCCCCCCAATTGCTTCAATGGAGAGCATGGGGAGCACAACTGTCTTGCCCCCCAGCAGCTCTTCAGCAAGGCTTCCTTGAAAAGGGCCTCTTGCCAGGAGGGCTGGGGAGGGCAGCCCAAGATCCCAGCCTCAGGGCCAACACAGCACGGGCGCTCCACCTGCCCTCCTTCCCCCTTCCTGCTGGTCTTCCGTGCCAGTCGGCCTCCAGGCTTTTACCTGTTTCTTGCAGCTTTTGAAGGTGATCAAATATTAATGGCACAAAACACGGACGGGGGGAGGGGGGGAATTGCAAGCAGGGTCATCAAACATTCATCCACCACGGCTGAGAGATATCCGGGGAGTCTGTTATGGTGACAAGGGGCTCACCTTCGCTGGCGGAGGTCATTTTCCTGCTCACTCGTTGCTCCCTCTCAGCCCAACAGTGAACCCCCAAATCGGGGAAATCCAGCCTGGGGAAGGAAAGCACAGTCAGCCAGATGCTTTGCAGAGGAGCCCCCGGCTCGGGCCCTTCCTGCCTCCTGCGGTGGCCCCGGACAGCTTCCTGCTGGGCAGAAGCCGCACCTGGTGCCGCTGGTCGCCCCATGGGGGTCAGCTGGGCTTAAAGCTGCATTCCAGAGCGAGCTGGAGGGCCGTCAATGAAGCAGCCTGTTTCGGGGACAAAGACTGAGCCTGTTGCCACGACAACAGACAGGCAGCCATGCTCCACTAAGCCAGGCAGCTGGGGAGCCCCAGAGAGACACCTCCCCCTTATCAAGGCCAGGTACACACACATGCGCACCCACGTCGGGTGGCCTAGATAAAAGGTTGCACAATCAAGATCGAGAGTGTCCTTCCTAGAGAAGGCGGCTGCCCGTTCATTCGCTGCATTAGGTAAACAGGAAACTTCTGTTCTACAAAATCCAAGGGACTGTTCCGTTCAGCCGCATTTTCAGAAGAGCCCAAAGGTACCAACTGCACCAAGGGGGGGGGGGCTTGAAGGGGCAGAGGGTTTTCTTAGGACTGCCAAGTGGCAGGATGAACGTGCCCAACAGAGTCAGATCAGAGGCTTCTGGGTCAAAACATTATCAGCTTGTAACATTTAAGGAATCGAGCAACACACCAGCATGTCTTTGTTCCCCAGGAGTAACAGACCATTTTATCCAGCATTTGAAGTGGAAGTATATTGAAACAATAGAAGGGTGGGAAGAAGTCTGTTGATTGGTCGTATTCTAAGATTGAGCAACTGGCATCCAAAGATTGTTTTGGCTCCTCCAACTGCTGTTTCTGAGACTCGGACCAGCTGGCTGACAGTCCGGCTTGTGTTCGGACTCCCAGGCTCCCTGGGATAAGCGGAAGTGGAAAGTGTACCCCTCCGTAAAGGCTGTCCAGCCAAAACCAAGTGAGAAGGATCGGGCCAGGCTGGCAGTTCTATCCGCCTGGGATCTTGATGGCACCCCTCAAGTGCAGCACCAGTTTCCTGAAGGCCTGCACAACAAGTGCCACCTGCGGTGGCCAGACAGACTGCCCACAAAACAAATAACCTGGGATGCTTTGGAAACTGCCTCCTACCAGGATGCGGCCCTCCCGTCTGCCTCACCCAGCGCTTCTGGCAGGAGAAGCCCGGAGGGAGTGGGTCATTCTGCAAAGGCCACCAACTTTGGCCCTTGGTGGGTGGGCAGGCTGCCTTCATCGGGCGACTCCAGGAGCAGCTCAGCCCCGGGGGGGGGGGAGGACAAAGCCCACCGGGACGTTCCTCAGTTCCAGCAAAAAAATTGGCTCCCCTCATGGATTTACAGCTGACCAGAAACCCATCAGGATTCTAGAACCATAAAGCTGGTTGCTAAGGGACTGAGCCACACAGCCAGCAGGCTGCACCACTATGATTCAGGCCAGCGGTTGCCCAGCCAGCCACGCCTGCCAAAAAGCCCCGGGGAGCTCTTGTGATGTAAAGGAGGGCATTTCCAGTTTGATCCCAGGTTCAGTAACATTTACCAAGAGCTCCCGCAGCCCTTAAACAGGGGGTGTCCACTGAAGAGCTTTTCATCCAGAGGGAGGGAAGGAGAGCTCAAGGAGGCAAAGACATGCTGTCCGGCCCTGCACCCTTGGCCCTTTTGAAGGGTGGAAAGGGGCTCCGGAGGGGCTGGGGGGCAGCCCTGGAGAGCCCCCAGAGATGGAGAAGCTAGGAGGAGGATATCTTGAAAACAGTTTGTTCCCTCTGCTTGCAACAGGAAATCAACAGCTACAGGCCTGGAGCAGTTGAGGAAGAGATAAAACTAGTTTCCGGTGCCGCTCACGAAACCACACTTGTGCGCTTTGGGCTTCAGTTTGACTCAAACTGAACTTTGGGCTTCAGTTTGACTGTTCCCTAAACAGATCACTTCTCCCGCAAAGGGCCCTCCGGTGTAGCAGCTCACAGCTACTTTCAGAGGCACATTAAAGGGACCAAAGCAGCCACTTCTGCATCTTAGCATCTGTGGCTGGAGTGAGTACGAGGGTCTCATCAACACCTGAAGGACTGAAGCCCCTCCAAGAGCTGGGGCTGAAGCCCATCTCTAGCGTGGATCAACTGCAGGGCTTGGGCAACTTTTTGACCTGTTATAAAGGACAAAAATGTTTCTAGGCACCAAATAAACACATTTTTCCTTCAAGGTTGCACGCCATTTTTCTCCAACAGTGCTGCGGAAATAAACTGTTTCCCGTGTGGGTCTTATGTAGGCTGTAGGGCCAGTTACATTCAGGAGGATGCGTGTGTGCGCACACACACAAATACACAAACAGAGGGGAGAGAGAGAAGGTGGAGGAAGGGTCTGCTATGCAACTAGGGGTGGTACCAGAGAAATGCGGCCATACCTGGCCCCCAACTCTGCAAGCCCCACAAGGCCAAATCTCCCACTGATCTAAAGTCAACTGGGGTGGGGGTGGGTGGAAGGGCGACTCCATTCCAATGTCCAAAACCAGGTTCTGGAGCTCTCCCTTTAAGCAACCCAGATCCTGGTTGATGGGGGAGAGGGGATATTAGGCGGACACCCCCCCCCCCCCAGGAAGCCTCCAGAGTCAGGAGCCCTGTATCCCTGGACCCTGGGTTCATTCCAGGCAGAGGGCTACCTATTGTCCTCCTTTCGGGAGAAGAACTGAAGATGGGGGGGGGGAGAGACTCGAAGCTGCGGCCGGTCACTGCCCATGCGGCCTTCGCGGCTCAGCGGGGAACCGGCCGAGAGCATCCGAGCGAGCACAGCGGCTCACTCGCGGGCTCGGGACAAAAGCTTTGCCGGAGCCGAGCGTCTCCCGGCCCTTGTCCGGGGAGAAGCGGAGCTCCCGGAGGGCGCCCGCTAGCAGGGTGCGCGGGGCGGCCTCGCCTGCAGCGGAGGAGGGAGCGGTCGGTCGGTCGGAGGGCAGAGCCGGGGGGGGGGGGGCGCCGGGAGTACTCACCGCTCGAACCGCGCCGGCGGCGGAGCCCCCTTCGGCCACGGAGAGCGCAGTCAGCCCCGGGGCGGCTTCGCTCCTCCCGCTGCCCGGCCGGCGCCGAGAGACGTCACGCGCACGGAGGAAGAGGAGGAGGGCCCGCCCCGCTCCCCCTGCGGGGACTCTCGGAGCAGTGGGCGGCGCTGAGCTGGCTCTCTGCTGGGAGGAGGCCGGGGCTGAGCCCGCCTGGCTGCCGGGAGGCTCTTGGGGTCCCGCCGGCCTCCGCGAGTGGCTAAGCGTTGCACGGGAACGTCAGCCAGCCAGCCGGCTGGGAAAGGGGGAGCGGCGCGGAGGGGTCCGCATCGCCCTTTGGGGGGAGGGAGAAGCCCGTCCAGCTCGGAACCGTCGCTGGGCTGATCCTAGAAGGGCGATCCCGGCTCTTCTGCTTAGATGGGAGAAGGGGCGGCTTCACGGCAGCGCAAAGCGCCCGTCCCGGGGAAAGAAACGATCCGGGAACGCAAAAGAACCGCGGGACTTTCAAGGCTGCCCTTTTATTGGGTGGCAAAACCAGCGGGCTCCGGCGGAGGAGGGGCCGGCTGGAAAGAAGTCCCCCCACCCGCGAAGGCGCCTTTGCGGAGCTCCTCAACGGCGCTCTCCCTTTGAGCTCCAAAGCACGAGGAAGGCGGCCCAGGAAGCATCCCCGCCTCCTCCGCCTTTCCCGGCGCCCGCAGGTGAGCAGGCACCCTTCCAGGATCGGGCCCCCGAAACCGCCCACAGAGCCGCGCCCCCCCGCTCACGAGTCTGGGAAATGTAGTTTTCAGAGGCGAGGAGAGAGAGAGAGAGAGAGAGAGAGAGAGAGAGAGAGAGAGAGAGCCCCTCGCAAAGGAACTACATTTCCCATAATGCCCCAAGTGTACAAATCCGTGGTGGGCGACGACCGGAGGACGCCCTCGTCCCCCTCCCCGCTGCGCCAAAGCATCCTGGGAGTTGAAGTCCAAGCTTCGTGCCTCCTGGCTGGAAGTCAGGAGCGTGTCTGGACAGGGGCCGCTGCCGCGTTGCGCAAGCTCCCCTCGGAGATCACCCCCCTCGGATCCCCGCCCTGCCCTGCCCTGCCCACGCGAGCAGCTGCCCTCCGCGCTGCGCCCCAGCCCTCCTCTCCCCCGTCCCGAGGAAAGAGTGGGGGGTGCGGGTGGGGAGCTAGAAGCATGCCGGGTCTCGCCTTCCTCTTCTCATCGGCTCCGGAGCGAGCCCCTTCGCGGGCTGACATAGCAGCCGGGCCCTCCACGCACCTCCCGAGACGCTCTCGACCCTCGTGAACCCCGTGGAGCCGAACCGCCACAGCTAGTCCGATCCTGGCTTAGCCCACGGCGAGGCGCTGCCGCAGCTGAGCCCTCGCTCGGCAACGACCTGCAGCCCGTTGGGTGCTCGCGGTCTCGGGGCCGTAACGGGGGAGCCCCTCCCTTCGGGGGGTGTCTGGCTCTCCCCGCGGAGGGCTCCCTTTCTCCAAGCGCCAAGGAAGGCGGGGGCGGCCTGGAAGGAAAGGCCGCCGCGCAGGCATTTCGGGCACCAGGTGGCGACTAAAGCAAGGAAACGGGTGGCCTGGCCTGGCTCAGCTGAGCATCCCCGGTCTCCTCTCTGCCGGGCCCGTCGCTTTACCCGCTTGGGGCGCGGGCGGCCGGGTCGCCGCTTGACGAGGGGGGCGCTGTCGCTCAGCAAACGGTTGCCCGGTCGACTTTGCCTCCGTTTGTTCCCCAAGAACTGGACACCCCACCCGCACCCGTGTTGCTGCTGCTTCTAACCGCCAGTTGCCCCCCCCCCCGCACACACCCTATTCCCCCGCATTGGGGACTCCCCGCATTGGGCCCAGTCTGGCTTCACCTGCAGGTGGTGGGCAAAGCAATGAGTTTCCCGGGCATTTCTTCCCACCTGGGCCACCTTCCGTCTGTTTCTTGGGAATTTGAAGGAGGGGAAAGGCCTCCTGTGGAACCCCTTCAAGCAAAGCTTGCCGAATGCCAACTGGCCTGCAACCCCAGGAAAGGAGACTGAAGACTGTCTCAATTGGTCCTCAGGTGGCTCTGGGGCAGCCGCTCAACAGCCAGGAGAGGCGAAGGGGCTGCCCTGGAGCTACCTGAAGACCAATTGGGACAGTCTGAGAAGCCAAACCAATGCCCCAGCAGTGCCCAAAGGGCCATTCTCCCAAGGCCCATGGGGGGAGGGTTGTCTGAGCTGCAGTTCACCCACAATAACTAGGGGCCAGCCTATGCCCATCCTCTTCCTCATCCCTCATCATCTGCTCATTAATATCCCCTCCCCCAGCCAGCTGGTCATAATGAGATGCTAACTGGATTTTCTGTAATATCGGGTCAGAGAAGGCCAGGAAGTAAGGCTGCAGTCAGCGTATTGTTATGATCAATCAATAACCTATTTATTTTCCAACACTCCTATTAACCTCGGCCAGCCAATCACCATTTCAATTTGAAAAGGCTTTGCAGGACACTCTGCTGAGTGGACAAGTCAGGCCGTGAAAGCAGTGGGCCTGATCCTGAAGGTGGCCTGCGCCTGGAGCCTTCTTCATGGGGAAGGGGCAGGTAATATCTGTTAACTCTGCATCTTTCTGCCTTTGCTGGGTGGCAGCAGAAAATCCTTTTTGCAACTTGGGGTGTTCTGGGTCCCTCCTCAGCCCGTGATGCGTGTGTGCGCGTGTGTTCGTGTGTGTGAAGATGGCCTTGGGTTCAGGATTTGCAGGAGGGATCCAGAAGGCCAGCACAGTCCAGACTGAGCAGGCTGTCCTGACTATGCCTCTGCAATGGAGGATAAGTGCTGTGATTGGCTGAGGACCCTGGCTTGGCTGCTCTCCGTCTGCCAATCACAGCCATCCTCAAAATGGGATGGGTCTCTTTCTGGGCTCCAGCCTGCTCTGAGATCCCCCCCCCCCAGCAGACCAAGTCGGAAAAGATGCTGGCCCTGCTTGGCCCCTTGTGTCAGTCCTGCCCTCGGGCTGCAGTGTTGACCCAGATGGGGGGGGGGGTCAGTTCTGAGTCGCACCACAAAACTGACCAGATGATGCTGGACCAGCCACCATCTCTGGTCTCAGCCCCCAGGAAAAAAGGGGAGCCTGAAACTGGTGGGCATCGGGGATGGGTTAGCCAGGTGAGTCATCAGGGTCTCTGGCCTTCTTGGAAGGGCCACTCTGGTCCTCATGCTCGGCTGTCCTTTACGAGGCAGAGAGAGGCCGGTTGGCTGTGACCTGCTTCAAATCAAGTCACTGATTTGATCTATTTTGACACTTCAAATTGATCCAGAAAATTGTTTTGATTTGATTTTCCAACTCAATGCAGGGGGAAAAAAAGAGGCTTTTTGTGCATGTGATTTGATTTGATTTAACAATTTGACTCAATTCAGAGATTTGATCGAATTGGCTTCAAATTGAATCTCTGGATTAAACCTTAGCCCAGCCCTATCAATGCCCATTTTTACAATTATTACTGATTCTCTACATAAGGGAATGTTTTTAAATGTATTAGCTAGCGGCGTTTCTGATTTCATATTCTAGATTGTGAGATGACGTTCATCACAAGGCCTGGGGAGTGGGCTCCTCTGGCATGTGCCCCCTCCCCCCTCCCTTGGACCCAAGGGAGATAGGCAAGCCCCAGCTCCCCCTTGTCCTCCCTTTGCCCCATAAACACAAATCCTCTTATCGCAGCATCTCTTTGGCCCGTTTGCTCTTTGATTTAAGCTGCCTCTCTCCCCTCCCTCTTGTTTTCATCAGACCGGAGCGCTCTATCTCCCGCCATTTGTCTCCCCTCCGGTCTCTCCTCTCATTTCTTTGGCCCTGATCAATATGCTGGCTGGCTGGACGGCCGCCTGGAGGCTGCCCCCGCCCCCCCCGCCCCCCCGGGGAGGCTGTAGTTTTTCTTGTTTGGCGTTTCTCGTTAAGCTTCCGTCTCCACTTGTTCTTTTTCTCATTCGGGCTTTGCACAAGGATAGTTGTATTTCTTCCAGGGCTGTTTTCCAGCTGCTCTCCAGGTCTCTGGCCGTTCTCAAGAACAAGACTTTTCAAACTTTCATTTAACGCAAGAGGACTCTGGAGCCTCTTCAGTGGAGATGGGAAGAAGCAAAGAGCGAGACACTTTGATTTTCCAGGGGGAAAGGGGGATCCTTTTTTGCCATCCTTCCCAGCCACTTCTTTTCTCAAGCAAAAATAGTCCGTGCAGAAAATTATTTTTTTACTCTTTTTGATTTGTTTGCTTTTTCTCCCCAAATAATAAATTTAGAGAGACAAACAGCTTAGAACATTGTTGAATGAGGTTAGATTTTTTTCCTACAAAGAAGAGACACGTTCTGGGTTGTTTAAGCCTTCAAACTCAGGAAGGCAAGAGCAGCAAATCTGGCTCCTTTGCTTAACAAAGAGGCACCAGGTGTGTTCATGCAGCAGATTTGGGGATGTGGGCCAAGGATCCGGTCTGGTGCTGGACTGAAGCCGCTGCCAGGACCCTGCCCGCTCCACCGCCTGGCCCCTCCTGGCAGACAGCAGCTGCCTCCAGTCCGGCCTGGATGCAGAGGCCTTTTGATGTGGACAAGCCTGTCTTCTGTGCCACGGGAGGGAGGGACGAGCCCCTCAGCTGTTGAAGAAATTCAATCTCACCTCCAGCCTGATTATGATAATTTGCAATGTGCCAAGTGAATTATTATTAAATGCAAATAAAGTTAAATAATGCTGTTTGGGAGCTGCTCAGAATGACAGAAAAGTCATAAATTAGGAGGCGAGCTATGTGAGCGGCGCATGACGCATGGCAGGAGGAGCGGTTGAGCCTCACTTAAGGCCCAGCCGCATCAGGGCTGTGCGGCTCCTGTCTGGCCAGAGAAGCTCTGCATCTCCTCCCTGGAAGGGCCCAAGCAACCTGGGCAGCATGGGATGCAGATGAGGCCCTCTTGCTGCTTCTCAAGAAAGAGGTGCTGGGGCTCTGCAGAATTCACAGTCGCTGGGCAGAGCCAATGAGGGTTGCCCAGGGGATGAAGGCATTCTGGGTGAGCACAGGCACTGGGCAAGTGCCTCCCTTCAGCCCCAAGAACAAGAGGACCACAGTGCACGCACACGCACCAATCTTGAAAGGATAGGAGGAGATGTTTGCTGCTGGCATCCTCTGGGGTGGAGGGTGAGGGCAGAGCAGGGGCTGAAGAGAGGGCATTTGCCCACTTCCCTTGGCCAACTCCTCCCCAAATGAGTGCGAGGCCATGCTGGCTGCCCTCCAGGCGTTTCAAAGGCTAATGGCACCACGGTTGGTGGACGTGCTCTGCCCAGACAGCGAACGTACCCAAGGGAGGAAGCCCCTGGCCACAATGGTCAGAGGTGACATCTGCTGAACTGCACAGTGGTTGTGGAGCATGGCTTGGGAGTGCTAAAGCACCCATGTGCCTCCAGTTTCCCCAGCCCAAAGGATATCCGGCATTGGGCTCCAGAAAGACCCACAACAATGGGTGCTGATGCAAAATGTGGGCTAGTGAATGATTTCTCCAATGTTTTTATGAAAACAAAAAGTAGAAAGCTCTCTCTTCTGACTTCTCTCAGCATATAATTTCTGAATAACAGTCATAATTTTTATCAGCAAAACCCTATTCAGGATTCTTTCAAGGGAACTCAGTAACAGAAGGTAAGTAAATAAAGCATGGAAAATATTACATTCCGTGCATTCTAAATGGTGGCATCTTTTTTCAATTACCAGATTTGGAATCTGGGTGACATTTTAATTTCAGCCTCCAACCCCCTCCCTACCTTGCCTTTCCTAAAACAACTGAAGGGGGTGGTGGACCCTCCTGGCTCTGCTCACCCCCAAAGGTCTCCAGGGGGACGTGTGGGGCAGCCTCTCACCTCCTCTGGGCCTCCTGAGGAGAAGAATCTCTGAGGCTCTATTGTCAAAGTGCCTCCAAATTCTCAAATGGTCCTGTCCCTAGGATGCCACAGAGGTTTTCTGCAATCTCTTATCATACCAAATCCCCCAGCGAGTCCTCGGTTATGTCCCGTTTTATTAAAGCACCATTGAACTATAGCCTATTGATTTAGATTTCACAGACAATTGAAATTTAAATTGACTCCAAATTGAATGCCTCCATGCAGCTCGGAAGAAGACGGGCGCTTCTTTTGGGTGACAGCAATGCCTCCCTGAAGGGAGGGAGGCCGGGATATCAGAGGTGTTTTGAAGAAGCTGCTGCAGGATTGAAGAGGGCAGACCTTTTTTCCCCTTGCTGCAACGCTGAAGCTGAACGAGGCAATGCTATTCATTACCCCACCTTTTCTGTCTCTTTGTGTTTCCCTCCGCTGGTTAAATGGGCCCTGCAGCTTTGATTTCACCAGCCTGCTTGACCAGAACAATGGGGTTTCCCTGCCAAGAAGCGCAGGTGGCAGGTTCCTCTGTGAAGCCCTTGCTTGCTGCTGCCGGTGGCACCAATCCTCTGAGAATGCCTTCTGGGGGTGCTCCAAATAACAGCTGCTGCCAAAAGAAACGGGCCAGAGGAACCCCAGGTCTGTTTGGGGGCATAGATGGGCTCCATCCATGCCCTGAAAGGAGAGGGCGTTCCAAAGGTACCTAAGGAGGCCTCATGCAGAAGACCTGCAGTTGGGGTGGGGTGATGTCTCTCTCTCACACTCATTTAGGCACAGGAAGAAAGTTGCAGAAGTGGGGAAATATCGGGGAGGGGGAGTCGGAGCAGGCCAGCTTTAGTTTCCTCCAGAGGGCCCGGGCCTGTAATTCAACCCTGCTGAAGGTGGCTGGGGAGACGGATGGGAGCCTCCACCAAGAGGAAGGATGGGAGGAAGGAAGGGCTAGACAAGGCAGGAGTCCGAGCACCCTTGACAGAAGAGGGAGGGAGGAATTTGGGGATGTCACCCACCCTTCCTCAGAGGCTTTGACTGAGGAGGGCAATGGGGGAGAAGCCTGGCAGCACCTTGGAGAGCTCCAGGTGGCTCCTGAACTCTTGGACTGGAGTGGATGAGCCAGAACCAAAGGCAGCCCCCTTGGGTCAAAGCTCATGATGGCCAAGTGTCCATCTTGGCTGAGATGGATCGTGAGGAAGGAACGCTAAATTGGACATGCAATAGGAAAGCGTCCAGGAAGGGGAAATCCTTCTGGTTGACAGAATGCAACTGGAACCACTTTGGTTCTCGGAGACGCTGGGGAGATTCTCCCTGTGGGGTGAGGCCTCCCCCAAATGCCCTGCCAGAGAAGAAGGCATTGCCCAGGAGAAGCAAGGCTCACTTGTGGGAAGCTTCCTGTAAACCGTTAGAAAAATGGAGAGGGAAAGGAGGCCGCCTGCTCTCTAAAAAAGGTCCCGTTTTACGGTAATTCATAAGAGCAAAGTGGAAAAGCTGCAGATAATATGTTGATATCAACATGGTGACAATATGTGCGAAGACATAACTAACAAATTCATTGGAAAGAATTGTTTAAAAAGTCAAGTCTGTCTAGATCCCAGTTGAGGCATAATAGATCTGTGATTAATTTAAATCACAATATTTATTGTAATTGGTTTATATTATTCTTGATAACTAGAGTCTATTAACAGACTCTGCCACAGGCAAAATAGTCTCGGTGTCCGAAGCCCACCAGCAAGGGGGGTGCTTCCAAGAGCTGCCCATCCTAGGGAGAGGTGTTGGGATTCCCTGCTTCCCATTCTGGCCTCACTTGCCTCAGCTGAGACTTTTGGGGGGCAGGGGAATCCTGTGCTAGTGCTGGAGTCAAGTGGCATCTCCCACCTCACTGTCTTGGCCTCCTCATCACCTCTGGACGCGTCTTCCCTTCTTGAGAGGAGGAGAGCCTCAGAGGAGCTGACCTGCAAGTCTGGCCATGGGGTCCGGCCCCTTCTTCTGAGCCACGTCACAAGGGGTCAGCAGAGACCCCGCTGCGAATGCTCCGTGGGTGCTCAACCAGGCCTTCCTTGTCCTTGGCCCTGCCTTCTGGGTCACCCCTGATCACCGGCAGAGAACAGGGGTTTCTCGTCAGTCACAATCCTCCTGCCAGGATGGACCAGGGGGGATTCAAGACCTAGTGGGAGGTTGAGGGGCTTCACATCTAATGCCAAGAGCTCAGCCAGAGGCTCCTGGGCCAAAGGCTGCTCTTCCTTTGATGCCCACTGGGCCCCAGAGATGGGAAGGCTGGTGGTTGGCCCACTGAGACAGTGGGAGCAGCATCTCCAGCAGTGTCCTGCCGGTGTATTGGCGCTTCCTCCAAAGCCAGGGAAACCTCAGACTGGGGGGGGGTCTTCATTTATTGATGAGGAAGACACAAATCGGGGGAGGGTCAAAACAATGGACTCACAAATCATCCGCCTCACCCCCAATGGTCACTTCCCCTCTTGGCTGAGGATGGGCCTTCTCTTGTGAGCAAGAGGGCGAAGGTCTCGGCAAAGGAGATCCGGCCCCCTGTCCCCGCGTCTTCCAGGAGGGGCAGGATTGATCAGTGCAGCTGTCCCAATGCCACACATGGTTATTTGGGGAAATAATTATCCACTTTTTCTAATTACTTTAATCTCCACCCTTCCCATAAACCAGGAGGGAATATTTTCTTTACATCCCAAGGCCTTAAAATATCGAACCCTTCTAGTTGGCTTCCTTTTTGCAGTCAAATCGCTGTGTTGATGCTAGAGGTGATCTGGAGACCAGAAAATGCTGCGGACCAGCCTGGACATCTTGTCTGCCAGAGGTGGTG
>JANHFL010009203.1:0-10699 GCA_032468155.1 Oxyrhabdium leporinum | reverse complement strand
GAGGTGGATTAAAAATCTTCAAAGTCCCTTCCAACCCTTCCTTTGAGAAGCTTCTGAAGAATATTAGTGGTAGAACCAGGCAATAAATTGAAGCATCTACATCTATGCTGAAGTAATTCATTACCAACTAGTCACCAGGTGTTCTAACTGTATGATTCAGTTTGGACTAATGCATTCTTAGCCAAGATTACAAATAGTTTAAAGTAATGGTTATATTATAGGAATTGGACATGTATATGTGCATGTATGTTTCTGTAATTTGGCTAGAGACTGTAATTATGTAAGAGTTGTAATAGTCATTGAGGTTCTGGTAGTGCTGTTAGATATTTTCTTATTACCAAAAACTAAACCTGTTTCTCAGGGAGATGTTAGTGGTGCTATGAACTTTACTGACAGTCTAGTCACTTTGGCCTTCAGTTGAGGCACTTCATGTAACAATGAAAATATCAGCAATTAATCACAGGTAGGCAAGAAAGTTTGGGGAGCTAAATATTTTGAACTAGTCAGAAGATGTTAAGATACTATAGTAGAGGAAATTCAGGTCTACAGTTGATTTATATTTCTTAGCAAAAGAAGAGGGCCAGAACAATTTTTATCAATATACTACATTCTTTATCAGTAAACAAACTAGTGTATTTTGCCAATTTTTATTATAAATTTATTCCTAACTTTGCTGCACCAACCATCTTGATGACTTGCCTAATGATGTTTTCCTTTCAGTGAGATTCAGATGGTAAAAACAGCCTTTCTTCCTCTATAAGGGAATTTACAGCCCATCTTCTGCATTCAAATCTCACACAACTACTTACTCTTTTGTACAGAATGGTACTCCTGATTTTTTCCCTTACAATCTGTTCCAGTCTGAGAAAAGACTCTTCCCCTTACTTTCCTTTCTGTGCAACTTCCTCCTGAAAGAAACTATGATATTGAAACTCTTGATCAGCCAACAAGCATGTCAGCCCTGTCATATCAAAGAGGGTAGAAATATTTGTTTGTAATGAAAATTTTATTTAGAGGAGAAAAAAATCATGGAATTTTCATATCTATAGACATGATCTATTCCCATTATGTGCATTTTTTCCAGAGTTTTGTAGGGTAACATTTGACAATAAATTTGACATTCATGTTTATATAATACGTGCTCTTACCTATTACTCTGAAAAGAGAGTCACTACTTGATAATAACCCTTTTATTTTCTACCTCTAACCTCTCTGAACTTTTGACAGTCCAAAGTCTTCTAATATAGTCCAAAGTTTTAATGCAAATTACTAGCAAATAAGACCTGAATGCTTCCCCTTGGCTTCCTTGCTTTTCTGCTAACAACAGAAGCTCTGATTGTAATAGACCAGATGTCTATAAGCAACAGGCAACAACCACGAAATATCCTCTTTCTGCAAAGTTTCTTTGAGTTTCTAATTGTGCTAAGAATGTCATGAATTTTAGCAAACACATATGTATGCTTACTCACAAGGGAACCTTCTTTTTTTTTAAATCTTTTAGATTATTAGAGCAGTGAATTTATTCTGCTGGTCAAATTAGAGTCCCCAGCTTGGTGATCTCATTACCGATGAGCTCCCCAAGCCACCATCCACTGTAAGACAAACTTGACAGTTGGTGCTCAGGGGAGACATAGGCAGCTGGAACTAAAACAGCAAAGTACCATAAGTCAGGAACAAAATGTCTTTGCAAGGGTGAAAGGATTAACTAAAGCATAGCAACTGCCAGTACCATGCATAGAACAAGCTTGGACAGCCAGACTCTCATTTTACTAAGAATTAAAGTCTCCCAAATAGTCAAAGAGAAGGTAACTACAATAAGTAAACTCTTTATCCCCCTTGGAAGCCATAATTGCAAGCCCTCTGCGGCTGCCACATATAGTACATGGGAAACCAGGAGGGGGGATATTCTCATACACTTAGAGAGGGGTAGTAGACAAAACAATGGACGAGCGGAACACACACACACGTACACATAGAATTATTTCTTCATAAATACAATGTATTTCTCCACAAATATACACATTCTTATCTGCAGCAAACTTAAGATTTTAAAACATGGGCAAACATAGGTCACTTTGCAAGAAAAAATACATTTCTGAAAAATCACCTAAAAACTGCTAAACATGCCTGCAGTTCTAAATACCCATGACAATCCATTAGTAAAGAAACTAATCAGTGTGATGATTAAAGTGTTGGACAAGGAGCAGGGAGATCCAGATTGTAGTCCATCCTCAGCTCACTGAGTGAGTTGAGCCAGTAACTCCTTATTGGCCAACCTGCCTCACAATGAGCTCCTGAATGAAAGGTGAGATATAAATATAATCAGCAGCTAAATAAAGCATATATAAACAACATTTTTGCCAGAGGACTACTCCAGGCAGTTGCTAGGAGTCAAATGTGACTTGAAGGCATGAATAAAAAAACAAGAAGGAAGCAGATGTTTCTCTTTTCCTGGGTTGAAACTATATTTTTACCTGGTTTTGTAAAGTTCTGCATTAAAACATGCATTAAATTATGAAGAAAAACAATAACATAACACCTTCTTTAAGAATTATAACTGTGCCAAACTTCAAACTATACTTCACTGTGACTGATGAAACATCCTTCAAAGCTGCTCCACTAAGCATTGTGGATAAAGGAATGAATATTTGCCATACTGTTTTATTTTGCATTTCTCAAATGCCTCGCCTAGCAGCTTGGGACCATGAAAATATTCTGAACAGATGCTGGGCATATGCAGAAGACTATTTTTTTTCTCTAGCTACTGGAAATGCCAGATGAATCCAAACACATGTTAAAGCATCTAGTAGCTAATGGAACTGTGAGTGAAACATCCTGATTGTACAAAATACCTCTATGACGAGACCTACTTTGCCTCCATATTACATAGAATTGTGGTAGTGCAGTGGTTAGACTGCAGTATTGCAGGCTAATTCTGCCGATTGCCAGCAGTTCAGTCCAGACCAGTTCCAGGTTGACTTAGCCTTCCATCTTTCTGAGGGCAGTAAAATGAGTACACAAATTGTTGGGTGCAATATTGTTGACATTCTAAACCGCTTAGAGAGTGCTGTAAAGCTCTATGAAGCACTATTTAAGTCTAAGTTCAATTGCTATAGAAGCCAAGTACATCTACTTCCTAATAAGAGAGTTAATTCTTTTCCATCTTTTCCTTCACTGTCCCTTCACTGTTTTATTCCCTTTTAATAACAAGGCATTACTAGATCATAGGAGTTAAAGTTAAGTGATGAGGATGTCCGTGTTTTTGCTATGTTCCAAGAACTGCATGTACACAATGAGAAACATATATGGTTCCTTCTTTGTAATGGAAAAAGAATGTTCAGGTGATTTATTTGGAAACAGGGAACCTACAAGTCTTGTTTCCTTATTGGTCCCAAAGTTAATACTTACCAAACAACTGTATATGTACAATTTATAACACAATCCTTTCAACAGTTCCAAGAAGGCTTCACACCCTGACGAGACAGATAAACAAAGCGAAGCAAAATGTCTTCAAAGAAAAACAAGAAAGTCCAGTTGCCTCTTGAAAAAGCCCCTTTGGGATGGTCATTCTTCTTGTTATTGATGGCTTGGTAAAAACCAAAATGGCAGGATTGAAAACACAAATAAAGGCATTGTGACTTCTACCACTACATCCTATTTCCATGTCCCCATCTTACCATATGGTCTATAGCAGGGGTGTCAAACTTGTAACAACACGTTGTCGTCACGTGACATATCGAAACTTTTCCCCCCTTCACTAAACTAGGGGAGGGTGTGGCCAGCAGGCTGCGAGTTTAACACCCCTGGTCTATAGTCACAACAAACAAGATGGAAAAGAAAAACTCACAATTAAAGTGCTATCTCCATATCTACTAGTTGTCCACTACATCAATGCAACATAGCTATTTATTTTTTTTCATTGAACTTGTCCAGGAACTGAAGATTACATTGGTGAAGTGTTAATTTGGGCTCTTTTGGAGCAGTATAGCATCTTGAAATAATTTCCACAGTTCACTGCAGTACCAGGAGAAAGAGTTAATGCATAAATAGCGATAATAAATACATACAGTATATGAATTTATCTAAAACATCTCTGACAAGGAACATCGAGAGCAACTGTCCCTGACTTCCAAATATCAATAGGGATCGATGATTGAAAAATTGCCCTCTTTTTTATGTAGGTGTATGTGTGTAAGGCATGTTGAAAGTGAGGGAGGGGTTCTTTGAAATCTGTAATCTAAGCAGGAACAGGAGCTCATGTAATACTTTGGTCTCAAACTACCAATCTTGCAGTCAACAAGCCCAGTGTCTAGTTATTTCATAGAAATGGGACCATAAGCCAAACTTTGTGCTTTCTGTCTCAGCCCTCTTATACTATAGAAGTGGAGACTAGCCAATAGCTCAGTCATTTTCTATGGATTACAAAATAATCAAATATAATAAATAAATGGTATAATGCACGTCCCACTTATATGCCAGTTGTGACATAAAGCAACCACTTAACAACAATGGCTGGATTAAGAAGACTTCGGGAGATCCTCTAAATATCTACTTGTAGGTTTTAATACAGGGTTTCTGTACAAACTTCCATTTATATAGACTTATATCAACTTTGCTTGATTTTTTTTAAGCAGTCCTCCATTGGAATGGATTCCAGGAAGAACAATCAACTTCCATTTCAAATTATTGTAACATCCTAAACTACATTGCTATACTCTGCTTCTGACATGGTTCCAGTCTATTACCTGCTTTTCATTTTCCAGTGCATCAGACATGCTACCACGCCAAGCCCTTTCACAGCTTACAGCACTTCTGAATGCAATTATTTATGCTCAGTTTTGAATTGAACTTGATAGATAACGCAAGGAAAACAAAGGAATAGATTTGTTTGTGTAAAGATTATTTTAAGCTGGCTAGAAGCAGCTGAAAAATCTCAGGAGAGGGAATGCAAAGCAACTGGGCAACCCAACTGTTTCTCATTGTTCTGTAATTCATAGAGTTTACCCATAATAAGATTAGGAAGCAATACATAGACACAATTAAAATGCTTCGTAATGAAATTGGGAAGGGGGGGATACTGCCACATTTGATTATTTATATTTAGCATTATTCTTTGACAGCAACATAACAAAGACTTTAATGCAATGAAATGATTACATTTTATAAACAAGATATTTGGATACATTGACAGACAAATCATGACAAATTTCAGATACAAATGACATTGGAATAATCTAAGCATAGTTGAATTCATTGGACATGTGAATTACTTTTTGTCAGGTTTTTGATTTCAAAAGAAAGGAACATTTTGGAGAGCTAAATTGCTATAATTCCTTTGGTCAATGCCATTGACATTACAAATGGACTTTTTGCTGAACTTCAAACAGACCAGATTTCTCTGAACAGGTTATAAATGCATCATAAATTCCAGGCACTTATGATCCTTTTTAGTTTATATTTAAGGCTTTTTTTATACCATGAAACTTTTTTTAAAGCAACCTACTTTGATACTGGGCAGGAGACATGAGCTTCATATGCATGCATCTTTTGTCAATTAATTGATAAAGATGTCAAACCAATCCTTACATGCCTATTACTCAGACTTAATAAGTGTAATAAAATATTACTTGTGTTCTCAAGAATAATTACATTGATGAATTTCAGAAGTTATTTTTATCAGGTTTGCAAAATCTTAACAACATCTCAGATACCAAATTCTATAAATAATTAGAAAATATTTCTGTATTCATTGCAGAATTTGCAATATTTTGATTTCCATTTTACATGCCAGTTTAAATGGCAAATTCATACTAACACATGGTTTGCTATTAGTGTTTACTCCTGGTGATCCCTTGGACTAGTCTCTGAAGTTTTCTTGACAATGTTTTCAGAAGCAGTTGGAGGTGTGTGGGGAGGGTTGGTTTATATGCTCTAGAGCTGAAAGAGAGTGATTGGCCCAAGGACTGTATTTCATGCCTAAGCTAACAGTATCCTGGTTTCTAGTCTGGTGTCATAACTGTTACACCAAATGAGGTATCTTTATTGCTACAAGATATAATAACAGATGAGGGGGTGCAATGGCTCAGTGGTTATGATGCTGAGCTTGTCAACTGGAAATCCAGCAACCCAGGTTTGAGACCCAAGAGTCTCCAGGTTTGAGACCCAAGTGTCAGCTCTTAGCAACCTAGCAGCTTGAAAACATGCAAATGTGAGTAGATAAAAAAGTACTGCTTCGGCAGAAAATTTACTGCATTGCATATTTTCATGTTGGCCATATGATGACAGAAACAACTCTCAGACAATGCAGGTTCCCTAGGCTGAGAATTGGATGAGCACTTGAATTGATGATTGGACAGGGGAACCTGTTAAACCTTAACAGAATCTTGAAAGCCTATAGCATTTCTATTTCCCCTCAAAGAAAGGGGAATGTTTTCTTCAAGGCACATGTTTTCTTCAAGGCCATTTCCAGGCTGCCTTCTATACTCTTCCATTTCTACCTGCATGTCTGTCTGTCCACAAATTTAGCTTCTCCTACTTCTTGCCATCAAAATCTATTTTGTGGTCTCTATGCATCTGAAGTCACTCCGTAAGTTCACCAGCCTTGCCACAGTGACTTGGATTCCAGCATCTCACTGCCTTGACCTTAATGTCACCCCTAAATGTTTTTCATCTCTGTAGCTATATAAAAAGAATATTTGAATAGACTTTCTATCAAAATAATAATGATGGTGATGGTTAAGATTTAGGTTACATTGTGTTTTACAATTCAGAGCATTTCATATTTTATTTAATAATTTAGGGACCCTTGCCAAATCCCTACAGATACATACTGTACATTTAGCTTGCAACTGAGAATCATTTATGCCTTCATTTATGACCTGGTTTTGATTTTTCCAAAAAATAAGGAAGTATAACAGAACAATAGAGTTGGAAGGGACCTTGGAAGTCTCCTAGTCCAACACCCTGCTTAAGCAGAAAAAAGTTATACCATTTCAGACAAACCGCTGTCTAATCTCTTCTTAAAAATCTCCAGTGTTGGAATATCACAACTTCTGAAGGCAAGCCATTCTAATTTTAAAGTTTTTTAAAGGGATTACCATTGCAAAATTTGGGAAATATACTGAAGATTTATATGTTATTTTGTTATTTTTGTAGAATCCAATTTACCTCATTTCTATACTGCCTGACTGAATGAATATTAGCAGCTCTACAAACCTAACAATCTTGTCAAATATCAAAAAGCAATAAGATGTTGTTGATGGACCTCCAAAATCGGAATAGAAGTTTATTGGTCTGTATACAATTTAAGTTTAATTTATTATTTCAATCAATTTTTTTTAATAACCCATTTTTTATCTATCTGGCATTCAAGGAAGCTAGCAATGAAAATTAAAATATGATCCATTATTTCAATATTATCAGATATATAATCCAGATTCCGATGACCTAAGCTTCAAATGTGGACCATTGACCTACTTTTTTAGCAACATAACTGGGAATATGATGGTGATGATTTTTATAGATAAAAAGATGCTACCAAATGTCTTCCTGGCACAACTTTATTTCCCTCAGCAGAAACTGAGCATTAATATTTTGTTATTTTTGTTTAGTAGGAAATATGTTAAGCTTTTTTAACCTGCTGTTTTTGAAAAACAGAAGGAAAACTTCTGAAGAACTGCACCGAGCTCAGAAGTTAAGAGCTATACACCTGGGATTTTTGGGAAAAAAATAAAAATTACACTTTGCTTCTTTTATTAAAATACAATTCAGCCTATTTCCCTTGATGCTGCTTTGCTGTGAAAATTTGAAACTCAAGATAAATGGTAGTAGCTTGGTGGTTTTTAACTTTTAAATTGCCATTCTTTTGAAAATGGAAACATCAGTGTAGTTTATGAATCTGACTGGGCCACATTACAAACTGCGGTTCATATGCACCACATTATACTACTTTTGATATTTTTTTTAACCATGGCCAAAAGAAATAAAAATAAAATAAAAATAAATATTAGCATCTGACTATATATCTCTCTGGTGGTTGCACCAAGCATAACTAATTTAGGATAAAGCAAAACTAATACATTTGGAATATAAAAAGTGGAAATTAGAAGCAAAAGAAGCAGTAATCCAATATATACCTTTTGCCTAGGGGCAGTGGTCTTTTCCACACAGAAAAAAAAAATCAATAACATCTCACAGCTCTGTAAGTATAACAAGACTTTAACTACAGGAGAATGTGGAGGTATTCAAAGGAATACATCAAGGATATATCATTCCTGGAGATGTACTGCAATGTCACTTAGTAAATCTTCCATTTTATCAATGTCATTGCAACTGTTAAAAGTAAGCTGATCTAGGGTGAGACAAACAAACAAAATCACTAAGCAGCAATAGGAACCTTTAACAGTTAGCAATAACACTTAGACATAGATCATAATGTTTTGCAGCCCTCTTTAAGCAGTTTACAGAGTCAGCATATTGCCCCCAACAATCTGGGTCCTCATTTTACCCACCCTTGGAAGGATGGAAGGCTGAGTCAACCTTCAGCCTGATGAGGATCAAACGCCTGGCTGTGGGAGTGCAGAGTTAGCCTGCAAGACTGGATTCTAACCACTGCACCACCCCCAGCTCTTCCTTCGGTAGAACGTAACTTCTGACACCAGAAAGTATTTTTCTTTTTTTCTTAAAGGATATTTTTTTTTCACTTTACGAAGGGTGAAAATATGCTCATATTAAATTATGTAGCATTTTTATTTTTATTTATTAAATAAATTTACAAACAATACAAAGTTTAATGAATAAATTAAGAAAAGAAAAATATTTGTAGCAAACAGATAAGAAAGAAAATAAAGAGAAAAAGAAAAAGGAAAAAGAAGAGAAGAAAAGATTATAGAGAAGCTATCAATCTTAACAGGGGACACACACACACACACACACACACATATACACACACACACACACACACACATATATATATCTCCCTCTCACTACATTTACAACATAATTTCCTTATTTTCATAGTTTACTCTATAATCAGACTGATAAATCACAAATTTATTTTTCTTCAATAAAAGGCTTTCCAGTTACAAAGAAATGAAATTATTGTTCTTTTTTCTAATTGGACAAGTCATTTCTGCCTTCTCTGCTAATTCTGTCATCTTCACCATTGTATTTCTCCATTATGTGTGTTTCACAGTCTTATTCAATTATGTAATTTTAATGTAAGCAATTAACAAAGTTTAATCAAAATCATCATTATCACTAGGGAAAGATACTTAATGGAAAGCACAGCCAAAAGCTTAAAGCTTTTTGTTCTCACCTCATCAAGCCACAGGCCATGAACCACACAGAATAAGATGATAGTTGTTGTTCAGGATTATTTCTGAGCCTTACTGGTTTTATTCACACAATTTGCTTAATCCAGTCAGTCAGGCACTGATCATTGTCTTGATCAATACTTCTGACAGTACACAGGAGGTCAATTAGTGCATAATTTGAGCAATACAAAGTCCATCACCTTTTCTCCAGACAGCACCCTTCAGATCTTTTGAACTTCAGTTAGCAATAGAAGTAGCACTTAGACTTATTTAAGCACTTCATAGTGCTTTACAGCCCTCTCTAAGCAGTTTACAGAGTCAGCATATTACCCCCACCAATCTGGGTCCTTATGTTACTGACCTCAGAAGGACAAAGGCTGAGTCAATCTTGAGCTGGTCAGGATTGAACTCCTGGCAGTGAGCAGAGTTAGCATGCAATGCTGCTTTCTAACCGTTGCACCATCAGGGCTCGTTTCTCTATTCCTCTAAGTCACAGCTGACATTTGGCATGATATTGATTGTAGCTGATCTATTTGATTTCTATGAAATTTCCATGTATCTTAGGACTGGTTAATGTGTCACTGAACTACAGATTTATTTACAGTTTCTCAAATTGGTCAAACCTCTGCTAGGAGGTATGGATTGGAATACTAAATGGTTTGATTCATTATGTAATGACTGAATGATTTATTTTTAAGGAAGTGCACGAGATCTTATGCGACATTTTTCAAATAAGTAAAATTAATGTCAGCATTTTTGCTGTGACATTGTGAAGTTTTCACTTAATTTCTGGACTTATAACTGAGTGTAAGCGCTTTTAAATCTCATGTCCTGCAGGAAAATCAACAGGAGTTGAGAATGAACTGCTTAACTTAACAAATGGCTGACATATAAATGTGAGCTGTGGGAGTTCACATGTGAACATCACTTCATGCAAATGCTGTTTTTATTGTTGCTACAATAAGGTTTTAAAAAGGAACTATTAAATATGACATTTTACAAATTATTCCTTTAAACAGCTAGTCTCAGTGACAACAACATACTGAGTGCCACGGTGGTTCATTGCTTCTTGTTCTAATCTCCAAAATTGGCAGTTGGAAGATATATTTGCTGAATAATTTATCTGTAAGAAAAACTTTCAAATTATTGGATTTTACTGCAGGTGACACAAAAAAAATTGGGATTGATTTAATGCTGTACTGGAGAAATTTATTTCAGATAATTGTAGTAACTTTTCTGGAATGTATTTGTCCTGTTAAATGAAATAATTCAATTCCAAACTATCTCTCCCTCCCTCCTTCCCTTATCCTCATCTATCTATCTATCTATCTATCTATCTATCTATCTATCTATCTATCTATCTATCTATCTGTCTGTCTGTCTGT
>JANHFL010009202.1:222789-239568 GCA_032468155.1 Oxyrhabdium leporinum | reverse complement strand
TCTTTCAATAAGCTCTTTATCTCCTTAAGTGCTGGCATCTGCTGTGGGCTATTAAGAAAGACTGGGGGCTGCTTTCTTCTTCTGAGAGCATGTTTCTCCATTTCTCCTTTGGGGAAATATAATATTCTGCCTCTTAATAGTTCCTCAAAATATTTCATTCTTCTAGGAGGGGAGGGCTTCCCATATCATGGACTGCACACCAGTTTCCCCTGTCTCCCAGAGTTACAACAGCACTGAAAAAAGTGACTTTTGACAGTTTTTTACACTTACGACGTTGCGTCATCTCCGTAACCACGTGATCAAAATCCAGGCACTTTGCAACCGACTCATATTTATGACAGTTGCAGCGTCCCCGGGTCCTGGGATCCCCTTTTATGACTTTCTGATTAGTCAACGGGGAAGCCAGATGCACTTAGCAACCATGTATTAACAACTGCAGTGATTCATTTCACAACTATGGCAAGAAAGGCCGTAAAATGGGGCAAAACTCACTTAACAAATGTCTCCCTTAGCAACAGAAATTTTGGGCTCAATTGTGGTCATAAGTCGAGGACCACCTGTCTGCAATTTTCTTTGTGACATAGAAGTGGTTTGACAGGCATTCATGGTAAGCTTTGCAGCTTTAGGATTTCCTGTTTCCCTCCCATCCAAGTATTATTTAGATCAAACCTTGCTGAGCTTTTCTGAAAGCAGCCAAAAGGTAGAAATTGAGAAGCCATCCCAGGACTTGACACACCCAGAAAATAACATGGACATATTATCCATGCAGTTGAAACATGAAGGAATGCATATAAGATGGCTGCACATTAGCTATACTTAGTTGATTTTGAAAGCAGACCTGGATAAATACTTGGAAAGAAAAGAAGACTTAACCCTTTGTGTGGAAAAGAGAAGGCCGCCATTTTGTTTTCCTCTCTTGGCAGCCAAGTGGCTTGGGTGGTGGATTAGACTTAAAGAAACATGTCCACAAATTTTGAATACTTTGAATATTTGGTGAATACTTTAAAGCAGAGTGTAGGGATCAGTAATTTGGGGCAGTGGGAGGCAATGACGGCAGGATTGCCCCCATGAAATGCAAGCTCACTCTTTTGTATGTGAGTTGTGATATCGTTCACACTTACAAAAGGGGCAGAGGGCTGATGTTGCCATGGCACAGTGTTGTTTTTGTCATGTTCAGCGGTGGGGAAATCATCAATATTTGAAGTCTGCTGGGGTTTCTTTTATCTTAAATTCTACAGCAAGGCACGGCAATGCTGAAAATTCAGACTCGGCAGTAACTAAGGCTGATTCTTAATGGAAGCCTGGAAAATATTCTTTTATATATTTCGATATATAAACATGCTTTTCTATATATCTCGTACTTCAAAGAAGACAGAGATTCAGCTCTTTTACAAAATAGTTAATGAGAAAATATCCGTGCCTCTGAGAAAAGAGTTTAGTCCAGATGCATTTTTATAAAAGCATTTTGTTTGGATTATGATACAATGTGGATTTTCAAATTAGCAATGTTTACCATTTTTGTTCTTTTGTTGGCAAGATGCTTTCATTCAAATACATATTCATGCGCATGGGTCTATTCAGCCCTGGGCACCATGGTTTGCAAAAGATATCTTTTCTATCTATTTTCTGTGGCCTGTTGAGGCTGAATAACAAAAAAACACATCCTAAATAACAAAATAACATCCTAAAAAATAACTACGCACTCCAATAGTGTTATTTTATTATTAACGAAAATGCTTCCGATTGATGGTAACGTATTGGCTGCATACACAGCCACTGAAATAACAGAAGGGCACTATTTTGCAACAGAAAGACTATTTAAATTGAGTATTAGCATCCTGTTTATGTAATATGTAGCACAATTTTTGTTGTGCCAATGGGTTTAAAACAGGGGTGTCAAACTTAAGGCCCGGGGGCTGGATCCGGCCCACGGGGTGCTTAGATCTGGCACATAGGACTGCTCTGGAAACAGCGAATGACCGGCCCACGGTGCCTCTGCCAACGAAAACGGAGCTTGGGAGGGCTGTGTGCAGCCTTCCTGAACTCCATTTTCGCTGGCAGAGGGTTGCAGGAGGCGATCCCTGCCGAAAACGGAGCTCATGAGCCTGTTTTCACTGGCAGAGCGCTTGGGACACCACAGGTACCCCCGACATGAGTGATGTCAAGCTGGCCACACCCACCGTGCCCCCCCAGGTCAAACAACCCCGACGTGGCCCTTAATGAAATTGAGTTTGACACCCCTGGTTTCAAAGGGCTTATTTGCTATTAAGGAGACAGAACTTAGAAGTGAAGAGTATAGAATCTGTAGTTCTCAAGATACAATCGAATTCTAAATATTTTTAAAACTAAAAATGGGGGTGAAAAAGGGGAACAGGTAGTTCTCAAGTTATGACTATTGGGACCGGAATATCTGTTGCTAAGCAAGGATGGTTATTAGGCAAGTCGTGCCTAATTCTATGATGTTTTTTTTTGCTATGGTTGTTAAGCGAATCCAGCAGATGTTAAGTGAAACAGGTTTGTTAAGGAAGTCCAGCTTCGCCCATTGACTTTGCTTGTTGGAAGCCAGCTGGGAAGATCTCCAATGGTGATCATATGATCCCAGGACATGTCAGCAATCATATATGCTGGTTGCCAAGTGCTCCATTTTTGATCACGTGACTGTGGGGATGCTAAAACAGTCGTAAATGCAAGGATCAATTTGAAGTCATTTTCTTCAGTGCCGTTGCAACTTTGAACAGTCACTAAATTAATGCTTAGGACTAGCTGTAGGGTTTATATTACTGCTTCCTAATATTTTTCTTTATGCAGAATACTGAAATAAATATTTCATCATCAATCTTGGCTCCTGAAGATTGTCCCCTTATATTTTTGGGTATAAGTGTTATTGAAATCGTTTCCCGCTAGCTTCAAGATGTGAATTTCTGAGTTCTGCTAAAAGCCTTGGGGTTCAAAAGTAATTTCCCATCCAAGTTCAGAATAGGAATGAGTTTTCAAATCAGGAAGCCTTTGCCACCAACATGTTTGTCCAAAACATTTTAGGATTACCATAGAATTTGAGTTTACATTGCCCATGTGGATTAAATGGTATCTTTAAATGAGATGTCATCATCTTCTTCTTTTAATGACCCCATAATCCTTTGCGGGGTGGAATCTGGGCAACTGAATGGAGCTGAGTTTTTACTGGCCGGATGCCCTTCCTGTCGCCAATGCGGAATTTTGTTCAGCAGATAAATTCTCAGTGTGCCCAGAGAGAGAAATATCTGCCTCTACCTAGGATCGAACTCACAGTCTCTTGATTGTGAGGTGAGAGCTTCACCTCTAGGCCACCGCACCACTCCTTTAAATGAGATGTGGTGATCTTAAAATACCTTGAGATCATCAAATCTCAAGAGCTCTTGTGTATTTTCCCCCCCATTCATCGAAATGATACTAGAACATGAGACCTCCAGAAACTAAAACAACAAGTAACAGACGTCAACTTTTCCCTTTTTTTACAGGTAGTCCTTGATTTACAACCATTTGTTTAGTGACCGTTCAAAGTTACAGCACTGAAAAAAAGGACTTATTGCAGCATCCCCATGGTCACGTGATCAAAATTAGGATGCTTGGCAACTGGCATGTATTTATGACGGTTGCAGTGTCCCGGGGTCATGTGATCCCTTTTGCAACCTTCTGACAAGCAAAGTCAATGGGGAAGCCAGATTCATTTAACAATCCCTGTTACTAACTTAACAGCAGTGATTCACTTAACAACTTGGCAAGAAAGGTCGTAAAATGGGGCAAAACTCAGCTGTTTTGCTTAGCGATGGAAATTTTGGACTCAATTGTAGTTGAGACCTGTACTATAAAGTGGAACTGTATCTCGAAGGAAGGAAGGAAGGAAGGAAGGAAGGAAGGAAGGAAGGAAGGAAGGAAGGAAGGAAGGAAAATCGCGTGTTTTTAATTGAAAACTGGTTTTAACGACCAACTTAGCAAATTTGGGCAGTTACAAACCTGTGCACTTTTTTTTGTTTCTTTTTGTTTCTTTTTTAATAGCAAAATAACAAGACAATACTGCCAACAGGAAAATGAACAATTGATGTGTTAGGCAACAGGGGACAAGATCCATTTCATTTCCGGAGATCATCTTCCCTTTTGCATAAGTTTGTTAAAGGGTGAAATAATTGGAAGAAACCATTTTTTTAATGCCAACAGAAATGTCATTAGAAAACGTGATTGCTTTTGCACAAAAAAACGTTAACAAAACAACAACCCGAAAGCAGTTTCATGGAACCAGAAATTAACAGAAAACAGCTGATCCAATGAAAACTGAAATCTCCTTCAGCAACTAAGAAGTGTTCTTTTTTTCCGTTTTATAAGAAGTGTTTTATGATTAACCTGACACGGATGACTTTACACAAATGAACACAAGTAACAAAAATGAAAAGCGACCTGATTGGCATTGAATATCTACAAAAGCCCAGTAATTTCAAAAGTATTATATACATTATTTTATAAACTTTTTAACACCAAAAACGTACATCTTTTACAAACCAGCCTGCTTGCAACAGGTAAAATTTACACACAATTATCTTTTCTTATACAGTGCTTCAAGGAGAACTTAAGATTTATTTTTTCCCCCCAAATAAACTTCCTAAAAAAGCAGTTATCCTGGGTTTGAAAAATTGTTCTGGTAAGAATTCAATGATATGCTTAAGCTATGTTAAGTGAGGCCTTGAATTCCCATGGTCCAGTTCAATTATTCTCTTAACACTGCCAGTGGTGAAGCTTGGATATGGCCTGTAATACATTTGTAAATTATTGCTCTTTAAAAAAAATAAAGATGAATCAAAGGTACTTATATCCCACTGCCTCTCCTTTCTTCTCTAAATGAAAAAAAAAAAGTCCATTGCTCTTCTGTTTGGTGCATAGCCTTGAAATGATGATCTTTCCTGGATAAACTTACTATAGATTTTACTACTGGAGAGATGTAATGAGCAAAGAAAGGAAACTGCCAAAATCCAATTTTTGCATAATCACAAACAAATAATCACAAACAACTCCCAATCATATGGAATGAATTTGGAAGATGCAGTTCAGCTGAAACGTCCCATCAAAATTTTTGGAAGATTTCTATTCTCTGTGGCAATATTGAAATTATTTATCTTTAGCTTGTGAAAGACAGTCTACTAAAAGCAGTAAATTAATATTAAACCGCTTTGCTATCACCATTAGAATGCGGAAGTCAAGAGTTTTCCTCGTTTTGTATGCAACTGCGATGACAGGGTCTACCTGTGTACCAAGTATTTACATAACTAATAACTACTGCCTCTGGGCAGTACTACTTCAAGTGTGATATGGTTCACACGATATAGACATTCTTGCCATCTTGTAAATAGGAAGCAAAGAGAAACTGCTGAGTCTGGACCTTTTGGCTTGAGATGCAGCTTGATCATGTGGGATTATTATTATTATTATTTTTAGGGAAACACTTATTCCTGCGAATGTCACCCTGCCATCTTGTGTAGTAGGAGGAATAAGACTCTTTTGCATAGAACAAAACCTGAGTCATATCAAAAGCAACGGAGCTGTCCACGGCTGCTAGGGGACCAGGGGAGCATAGAGACATCAAGGAAATTCAAGATGGTGGACGCTTCTGTGAGCCATGAAGCTGTCATCTTTAATTTCCTGATCCGCTCCCTATCTGCTTAACTCACCAACGGCTACACATTATTCAGAGTTAGATAGTTCTGAGAAATGTCCCATTTCTGATTGTTGTTGGGGGCGGAGATATTTTTCTTAGATCTCTTCCAAATTAAACGTTCCCTGAAAAGCATCCTATTGAAAAAAAAATAAAAATTGGCCACACAGCTCTTTTCAAATCGTCCCACTTTATGATACGCTGTACTGGTTTTATGTATAGGAGCAATCAGAAATGCGAATTTCCCCCATCTTTGACTCACTGAATCGGTTGTAATTATCTATGCGTAGAGCGGCTGAGCGAAGACTGGCTGGAGCCCCAGTTGGCTTCAATGCCGTTTAATCATGTACGGCTTACTTATTACTAATCCTTTACCCCCATGTCATCAACACCAATTGACAGATGAGTTGCTGTTGGGATAAAGACAGGAAAAATCAGGGTGATTCATGGTAAAAGAAAGTTAAGGGGAAAAAAAAAAAAACCCACCACCACAGAGAAAGTGTGCATGCCTCCTAATTGTGCTGAACTGCGGGTGCTTACAAACATCTGGAGTCTGGCCAAAGCATTTAGCTCGCTTGTGTAGGATGCGTCTACCTCTGCGAAGCTAAAATTTAATAGCAGATTACCAGAGAATCTGAAAGTAAACCCAGTGGAATGCATAAGTGGGCAATTAGTTCTGAGAGTAGCAATGCAGATTATGCTCTGGAGTAAGGGGGGCAACTACAGGGGGGAGGGGCAGTGAGCAGCCAGCTGCTGGAAGAGAGGTGGGGAAAGGAAGAAGGAGGAAGTGATGACTACACAGGATCTGGCAAGACAGGAAAAGCCTAACATTTAGAGTTTCTAGAACACACATGCAAGTTATCCAGGAGAATGGAAAATGCCCCTTACTTTGAACTATCAAAGGTTTTCAGTTTATTTTTTTTACGGAAGACTACTAGAAAGCAGGGGGGAAAATGTATCTCACTTAAGTTCAGGTATGGTAGTAAATGTCGGGGAAAAAAGCATTATTTGAAAATTCCTTTTGAAAGTCAGGAAGAATTACTTCATAATAACTTTGTGTGTGTGTGTGTGGACAAATAAGTGCAACCAAACAATAGTCCAAAATTCAAATGTGTAGTAACTTTGGTATCCATTCAAAGCAACCCCAAGGTATATAATAGCTATGAGCAAGATCAATCGGAGATGTTGATTAGGTCAACTCTTCTGTGTGTCTATGTATGTGTGTGTGCACAGATGCACACACACACATTCATGGTCATGAGAAGGTCAACCCACACATCAGCTAGTTCCTCTGTTGACTGAGCTTATTCAATTCCATACATTAGCATCCTCACCATACACAAAGTTCAAGTACCATGTTTCCCTCATCCCAAAATATTTCGAAAGGGGTTCATAAAAAGCTGAGAAGGGTTAACAAAAACCATCATTTTATAGATGCATTATAAAAGAATGTCTACCATATTTGGAAGTGAAGCCCAAGAGAGGGGCCAAAAATCACTGAACAGGAAGCACATGTTAATTTTGTACTCTTCAGAATATTCATACCGGCAGTGTATTGTCTTGGCTCGAAAAATATTTTTTTACACAGGTTTTTCTAACCAGACCATTCTTATAACATAACCCTTAGTTACAGTATTCTTATAGCCTGAAACGGGAGTTGTAGTCAACAGAATCATTCAATTTCCAACATAAAATTTAGACTTACAACGGAAGTTGTAATCAACAGATTCACTCGATTTCCAACGTAAAATTTAGATAACCTTTGTAAAATAAAGCTGCTCCCTTGCTTATTGCATGGCACTTAACTGAACCATTTGGCTTGATATGATCTATTAACCGGTATCCTCCGATGCTGAAATAAGTGCTGATTAGCATGAGGACACCAGGAATATTTAATTTATTAAGCCAAGTAAAAACAAAATTTGTCACTTGGTGTAAAGAAATGTTAGGAAATCTATCTCCATTGGGATGGAAGCGCTCAATTCAACATGGCGATGACAAAAAAAAAACAAAACGAAAAGAAGATACGATTGAGAAACGGGTGTTAGCCAAGGGGACGTGTGGTTTGCGAAAGTCAAAAATGCAACCTGTTGTGAGGTGATCAAAGCTACATCTTCATGTGTCGTTTGTGTGCACCACACGCATGAAAAATGAATGAGCCTTGAGTTACATGGTTGCAGGCCCCACCCCGACTTTTTCTCTCCTCCTGCCCCCCGTAGACGAATCCCACGAAAGACGACCTGCGGGGAGATCCTTACGCCATAATTCCCTTCCACCAGTAATCATTTATTTTTTCCTTTCACTTGCTGGTCGGCTGGATTCTCCCGTCGTCTTCTTCCATGCAAGATGGAAGCTTGAATTCCAATTAGACAAGGAATGTGGCAACAGTGTTCAAAATGTGAGGAAAGGATCATCTGCTGAGATTTCTTTTCTTTTCTTTTCTTTTCCCCTCACCCTTAAAATACATGGTGGCGATGGCGTCAACAGCTACAATGGCACACTCTTTAAAGGTAGAAGGGTAAAGGACTCCCTGTGGCTATTCCTCTGCTAGTCATTACCGACTGTAGGGTAAATGGTATTTCAAGATGAATGAAAAACAATGCTGTTGATGTATCCTAAGAATTGAGGCTCAGAAGAAGACAGGGAACCCAACAAATAAACAAATAAACGAACAAACAACCCATCCAGCAGGGCCATTCCATTTTTCCACTCCTGACCCACTCAAGGCTGCAGCGTCAGCCCTGAATCAAGGCCAGGGTATATGGTATTCAAAAGATGAATGAAATCTCCAGGTGTCAAATTTCACATTGACACACCGTTGCTTATATGACAGCCACGACTGATGGCTCAGTGGCATACATTTTTGGACTAAGGGGGCCATCTTAATACCCAACCATTTGACTCATCAAGATGGCCAAATAACTCTTAATTCCCTGTTTCTTTTAGAGTTAGAGCAGTAGGCGTGAGTTAGAACCACTCCTGATTGGAAGTCCTCTTGGTGTCTTGGATTACAACTCCCATTATTCGTAGAATGAATGACCAAGAAGCACGCTAATTAGCAAGTATGGGAAGTGCAGCTTAATACTCTGGGAAAGTATCAAGCTGAGGAAGATTGGCTTACGCTGTGTTTATGAGTGAGTGCATTCAATGCAATAAGCCAACATATGGGGCAATGTAGAAATACTTCATTTAATGGACCAGCAATTGTGAATGAACTGATTTAGAAAGGTTTTAGGGAGGGAAATTACCAGCTATCCTTTCCTAATCCTTTGATTAACTGGTCTAGGGTTTGAAATGGTTTAGAACGCAATGCGTCAATTGGTCAGTCTGCCATCAAACCATTTTCCGCTACGGAATCTTTCTTTTGGCAATAAGCAAGGAAATGCTAACTCCAAAGACTAATCAATGGATGACCTTGGGTACCGATTTTCTGAGACAACCTGCAGTTTTCACCCTATAATGTGCATGCACAACATCAATCTTCTTGGCAGGCTGAAAATGGTTGGATTTCAACCCTTGCACCAAATGTAGAACACTTACGAAGCAAAAGAGGAGAGCTGTTGAGTTATGCTATGAGCGGGACCAGACAACAGGCACCAAGTCCATGGAAAGAGCTCCTTCACACTTGAGTCTGCTGATGGATCTCCACAAAAGGAATGTGAATCGGATGGTGATCCAGAGAGAAGTCCTCGATGCTTTCATAGTCGCTCATGGCAATCTCGGCGTCGTCGAAACCACAGCCCATCGAAACATCGGAGGAGGATGCGTCCAGAGAATTGTGTAAAGGCAAGGGTTTCTTGGCCACGCTGTTGCCTGTATTTGGTCCTGGGCCAATGCCAAAAGTACTAAATTCGTTCCCAGTTTGAGACCCACCGTTGTTGTCCATCTCGTTGGGGAACTGGTGAGGAGGGAGGTATTGGCTCGGGTGAAACTGCGGCCGCCTCTGGCAATCTGGGCTCAGCGTGCTGGCCATGGAGATTGGTTGAGAAGGCGGTAGGGCTTCATAGTGGTCTGGGTAATCCTCTGGGAGGGGAGGGGGCAATTGGTCTTGGTTTAAAAACTCCTCCTCATGCGGTGGAGGATAGTCACTATCAATATCGTAACCGCCAAGGTAATAATCCGTCTCGAGCTCCCTAGTGCTCCCGTGATGAGCTGAGCTGCCGTCGGCTGCCTCGTAATGGGGCACTTCCTCAATGTCAGATAAACGCGCACTCGGCATCCAGTCAGAAGTGTCCCAGTGATAAGCTGTAGAGGGAAACAAACACTACGTTGGAAAAAGAAAACCGTGGCATAATCTTTCAGGGAAACGCAGCAAGTCCCACATGCATAGGAGACCTTATGCCAGGGGTGTCAAACTCGATTTCATTGAGGGGCGCATCAGGGTCATGTTTGATCTTGGGGGGGGAGGAGGCATGGTCGGGATGGGCATGGCCAGCTTGATGTCACTTGTGTCGGGGGCACCTGTGATGGCCAGAGCACTCCGTCAGTGAAAAAGTGCTCCCAAGCTCCGTTTTCAGCTGTGACGGCCTCCTGCAACCTTCTGCCAGCGAAAACGAAGCTTGGGGGGGCCACATGCGGCCCTCCTGAGCTCCGTTTTTGCTGGCAGAGGCACGGTGGGCCAGTTCTTCACTGTTTCCAGGGTGGTCCCGTGGGCCAGACCTAAGCACCCCGTGGGCCAGATCCGGAGCACGGGCCTTGAGTTTGACACCCCTGCCTTATGCCATGAAGTTGCTTAAGCAAATAATCAGCATGCATCTTAAATTTTTTCTTTTTTTTTTGGGTTTCTGTGACACATCAGCCAAGCATGCTTTGGCCCAAGGGCAGAGAAGCAACCTCACATCGCAGGAGGAACTGACACAACGCTGCCATCTCTAAAGTAAAGAAAAATTTGAAAAAAAGGAAATGAGAAATCAAACTTGCTGAACGTCTAAAGCTGCTCACGGAAATGCAGGCAATTGGCGATTTAGATAGAAAAGTGTACAGACATTAGAAAAGTCAACATGCTCTTGCAGTTGTGTTCGTTTCTGAGTTCTTGGGAAAAGAGAAAAAAAAATACACAGGCAAACGAAGTAACGGGCAGAAAAGTAAAATAATAATAATAATAATAATAATAATAATAATAATAATAATAATAATAATAATAATAATAATAATAATAATAATAATAGTAATAGTAATAGTAGTAATAGTAATAGTAATAGACTAGCAAAACCCTGAAATAAAAAGGAAAGCAATTCCCATGGTTTTCTGCAAGACCAAAATATATCTCGTAACATGCTGCAACATGCACTAAGTAAAAAAAAGTAAAGCCCAAGTCACTGAGGACAAATAAAGTGTATTAGTGGCATTTTGAAAGTCCCATCAAGGCACCCTTTTCCAACCATTGCGGCAGGCAGATGCAAAGTCACCTCTATTGCAGTTCTGTCCTTCATCCATACCAGAGACTGTTAAATATAAAGTGAAGAAGAAAGAAAGAAAGAAAAAAAACAACACTGGAAATTCTCAAGTCTGCAACCCGCAGCGTTTAAACAGAGCACCGCAAGACGTTCTCAACACCATGCTATATGCTTCTTAAAATATGATGTAAAAATATGATTAAAAGTACTTTTAAGCCATGCTTCAATGAAAGGCTATTCTGCTTTTCGCTTAATCAAACCTACAGAGGCACAAATGGAAAACAGCGTTTTACACCAATGGATAGGATGGATGACTTTTAATTATCTGAAGCAGACATGCAAAACTGACTTTGGATTTAACACAAAAGTCAATACACTTTTCTTTTTTCTTTAAAAAAAAAAAAAAAGAAGACTGCGATGTATTTCTTTCTTGCTCGCTGTGAAACAGAAAAAAAAAAAAAAATTAAGAATCTACCATGTTCAGGGCCGGTTCAAACAAATCTGGGCCCAAGTACGTTCAGATACCACGGTGAGGGGCACGGTATAACAACCTGAACAGAACAGAATAAAAAAGCAGTCAATTGGGCCACTAGAATCACACAGCACAGAATCCGTCTCTACCTTTCCATCTGGGAAACTGGCTAAGAGGGGACAAGGAAAGCGTTCTCTCTTCTGACTTTATTTCCCCCCCCCCCCCCATTTGAAGCCATTTCCCTAATCCTTATCATGTGGTACGGAGAACATCCAAGTTAGGAAAATATTTCAGAGTTGGAAGCTGATTTGGGGTGTGTGTGTTGCAAAATTAACGGACAACCTCCTTCGTGTGGATGGAGGCAGGATCTTCTGTTGCAACGATTTGGGACTGGCACACCAATTTTCAGACGCCTCTTAAGGTCAAAACGACGGACAATTTGGCTGGTCAACCACAGAAGGGGCTGCAGAAACGGGGGGGGGGGCGCGCGTGGAGGCCGCAAATTGTGTTCTTCCCTGGCCGATAGGAATATGTGGTCTCCAAGCTTTCAAAGTTGACCTATGCCAAGGCATAAAAAGAAATGGCAAAATATTTTCTATACTGTATGGATTATCTGAGCTACGACCTACTCTGCAAAATTTTAGTAGCCCGTGTTGTAGGAATGTGAAGTGTATTCTACTACCCAGCGATTAAGCTGCCATTAAAGGAACAGAAGTGGCGGGTAATAACAGACACTGAAAATTCAAGTGAGGAAAGTAATTTATCTAACAGGGTCCTGATTATTCTGATGAAATAGGGCTTGCCTGCTTTTAAATATAAGCACTAGAAACATGCTACACAAATACATCAGGTTAATGTTGAGAAAGAATGTAAGTCTTTCTCTCCGAAATGCAAATCGTGTCACTGCTGTGCAACGGGTTAGTGAAACACAAAATCTCGGTGCAATAGAACGGGTGGGCTTTTGGGAGACCACGTTATTTTTATGTTGCATTTTGTAATGACTTTCATTAACAGACGAGCAAAACTGACTTTGAATTTAACACAAAAGTCGACACACAGATATGTTGTTATTGGAGTTTTGTTTTTTAATAGGGCTGCTATCGGGTTTTGCTTCAATCAAAAAAAGCGAAACTTAAACAGGTGAAAACTGGTACCAGAAAGGGCTTTAGTCCCCTTCCAGATTTCAATCAGGAATAGAATTCTGGCACTATTCTCTATGTAAGGGTAAATGTTTCCCCTGCACCGTCATTTTCGACTCTAAAGGACATGGTGATCATCTTTGTTTCTTAGCTGAGGCAGCCAGTATTGTCCGAAGACATTTACATGGTTATGTGGCCAGCATAGCTATACACCGAGACACAGAGAACGCTGTTACCTCACCACTGAAGTGGTACCTATTTATCTACTCTCATTTGCATGCTTTCGACCTGTTAGGTGAGCAGGAGCTGGAGCTGGAGCAAATAACAGGAGCTCGCCCTGTCGTGCAGCACTCGGGTTTCGAACCCGGTTTGTCAGCTTTCCAGCTGACAATCTCAGAGTCTTATTGTCTATGGCCATGCCTGAAATTGTGTAAGAACGTACTCAGTATATAGCACGTTCCACATTGCACGGCTGGGTCTCTATTGTGGAAGAGTATTGTGCAAGTAGTATGGCAAGTGTTGAAAACTTGCAAGATCATAGCAGGACTTATTATTTTTTTGAGAGCAGCCTGCAGGATTGGGTTGGATTGGATAAATGTGATTTTTCCAAGCGTTTCCTGAACACACTGTTATGTTTTATGAGGATAAATAAACTAGGCTAGCAGAAGGAAGAGACTTTCTCTCCTACCAGTGGTTGCAGCTCAGGTAGCACTGTCTGAACCGGCCCTGACTATACAAAAACAAAACAAAAGCACAGATTCAAATGTTCTCTTGACCAGGTGCAATGAGCTTTTGTGTGTCACTCGTTGCAGTGTGGTTCTCCCCAACCTGGTACTCTCTAGACGTGTAGGAAGAGTGATTTTTTTTTTTTAGTTTGAGGCCATGCCAACGTGGACTTCAGAGAGTTTTAGAGGCTCACACCATCTGAAAGATGCCAGGTTGGGCAAGGCACAGTTATCTTTATACAACACAGCAGAACTCCACTAACCTCTTAACTTGCCTGATCTGCAAGATACAACAACTCTTTCCCTTCCTAGGTTGAAGCAACAATCCCACAAGTAAAGTAATACACATTTCTGAATGTAAATATTTTTTGTTTGGTTACTTTGGCTACTTCCAAGAACTGTAAAACTTTTCACATCTATGCCACTAAAGTGTTGTGGCTTGTAGGCTACTGGCCCCTCCAGCAGCCAAATGAGATGAGGAGGCAGGGCCAGCATCAAGGCAACCTGAGAGCTCTGAGGGAGAAAAGAGAATGGAGCTGTCAGAAATAGAGACAGAGGTGGAGCCTGGGCCATCCGGCAGCCCTCAGATGGAGAGTCAGCAGCCCCCAGGTCTGGAGGTGGCTGATGTGGAAGAGGAGGAACAGCTGGGTCCAGTGCCTGACGCGCGGATGCGCAGAAGGCAGAGGAGAGGAGAGCAGTGGAAATCTATGGACCAGTCCTTGGGATGGAAGAGCCACCGCTGATAGCAAAGCCCCACCCTAGCTCTGGGGATAAAAGGCAGGGGGTAGAGATGAATAGGTGTGGCAGACAACTATTCATCTCTCTGCTGGACTTGTTAGCCTGCTGTTCGTGAGAGAGAGACTTTTTGCTGGGGCTGCTGGCACTCCTAATAAAGGAATCATTGAGTTAACTACAGAGGGTTTGTTGTGTTTGGAAGCCAGGTCAGAACATAGTCATTTCAAACAATAGCCTTTTCTGGAAGCATCTGGATAAAGATTTGCCAATTGTTTTTCAGGTTTACGAATATGAGAGATGTTTGGAATTACAGTTCTCTCATTCCCTGATTCTGGTGATGATGGTTAGGAATTTACAGTTTTAAAATATTAAGGAAGGAACCAGGCTGGAAAAAGCTGCTCTTAAATTTTCAGATATTCCCGTGCTTTCAAATATCACATATCAGAAATTTGTTTACTTCCTTCATTTCAGTCTTTTTCTGACTTCCTATATGCACTGAACTAAAAAAGAGAAAATAAAGTAGGCAGGTTTTATAGACAATAGGTTTTATAAATTTGATTAACCAGATCAGCTCAGTGTGTTTTTTAAGATTTTAGGACTATAATTTTGTACTATCTTAAATCTACCCATTGATCCATTCATTCATACGTACATCAATATTTTGCTGATTTCTCTCCCCCTCCATCTTCTTGCCCTGATCACTCACTGCAATAAAGTTCTGTTCTGCTTTATTGTAATTCTTCCAGTTGGTATGATGGCAATTAGGAAGCAAAGATACAGAAATAATAGACAAAGTGGGATCCATAAAATCATAGGGTTGGAAAAGTTAATTTACATCATCGGGGCAACGCTTGCTCAATGTGTGATCTTAAATCAAAGCATCACCAAACCTATCTGGCTATCAATTCTCTATTTTAACATAACCAATGATAAAGAGCAAACCTGGATATTTTACAGCTCTGGGGTCACATCCAGTCTTTTGGCTGTCCCTGTCTAACTGTAGGAGATGACCAAGCTGAGCCCAATGAAGGAGGAGTCAAATGTGTGATTAGTCTTGAGTCCTTTCATGCCCACAAGAGATCTAAGTCCTGCCCACCTTGAATTCCATTGACTCTTATCTACTGCCAATTTGCTTTGAGTGTTAGTAGTTCAGATTCTTATAGAGAACTTTAGCGTACAATAACTCTGCATATTCACCTGAACTGCCTGGGCTCCTGATTTCCTGTACCTGATATCGTTCACGTGAGGTCAATAGGAAATTAGAAAAACGTAAATAAGTGTATACCATGCATGTAATACAACTGTGTTGCTTTTATTTTCAAGGCAACTCCTAGTTTTCAATTTACATATGTGCGTTCATGCATGCTTATACACCTCAGTAATCAGAACCATAAATTTGCTGCTTTTTATATAGCAGTAAAATTAACATTGAATAGAATTCAGTTTTGCCTATTGGTTCAGTCCTCCACAACAGTCCCCATGTAGCCCATGGGAGAATTAATTACTCATTCCAACATAGAGTCTATTATGCTCTCGATTGTCTACAACAAGGTCTCCAAACTTGGCAACTTGAATTGTAGACTTGAACTCCCAAAATTCCTCAGTCATGCTGGCTGAGGAATTCTGGGAATTGAAGTCCACAAGTCTTAAGTTGGTCATGGTTGGAGACCCCGATCTACAACATTGGTTTTCACTTATTTTCAAGGCAAAGGTGGCACTTTACCATTTAAGACTGCATTTTAAAAGGAAAGTAGGACCAGATCAAAAATGTGATTTAATTTAAATGTAATTATAATTAAATTACATTACCTAAAACCAGTGGCTAGGGTCATTCCATATATGTTGAATAGTTTCCCCCTTATCTCTTACTAATGTCTGAAATTCTGCAACAACTTCCACATACATGCGGAGGAAATATTAACAGTTTTGCAAACTTCTTAAATGCTCATTAGAGTTTGGCAAATATTTACTTTGGAGTTTTAATTCAAAACTGATTTGATCACTGTGAATTTTAAACTGAATCTGAAAGACAATCCAAATGGTTGTCTCAAATGGAGCGAGACACTGCGGCATATACCTTTTTAACTGAAATGTGAATTGAATGACTCAGTTTGATTATAAGAACTAAATTGATTTTCCAAGCTGAATTATTTCCACTGGATTGTGTCAGCCCTACTGTAGGATATTGTCCTAAATTAAGTTGACAGATATCACAGGCAGCCTTCCTAAATCTGCTGTCTTCTTGATGTGTTTTCCAAACACGTTGGGAAAGTCCAAATGATCTGTACAAATTTATGGAATGAGAGGAAACTATAACAGTTTCTTTGACGATCTATGATAGGGTTCAAAGACAGAGCATGGATCATACACATGTGCTTACATTTAGCAAGGTGAACAGGAATTAGAAACCCCCTGCAGAGGTGGAAGTTTTATAGGTGGAGAGATTTCCCCAGTTAAGTCTGTGGGACAGCTTCTCAAGTAGATCAGGCAGGACACACAATCAGATGAGTAATTCCACGTTATTCCAGGACAAGGGTGTTAAACTCAATTTCATTGAGGGCCGCATCAGGGTTGTGTTTGACCTCGGGGGGGGGGGTGGGCGTGGCCAGCTTGACATCACTTACCTGTGGTG